>JAANSM010000656.1:0-25095 GCA_036850725.1 Orchesella villosa | reverse complement strand
TGCATAAATGCCTTGTTCTTTTTTCCTATTATTTGCTATATTGCTATCCTGTAAATACAGTTGTGTCTGTAAAAGTATACGAATACTTATCTTCCAGTGTTAAGAGGCCTTTTTTCATGGTTTAATTTATTTTCCAATAGTACGAATTTGTTATAGCAAGATATGATGTGCAATCACAGGAAGGTAAAATACGAAGCTATCATTTCTTAGTCTCCAATTTCAATTTGACTTTCTCTCATTCCTAATCTGGCTTTATTTGGTCCAAGAAGAATTGGAGCAAAAAACATATCAAATATCATATATCATAGTTAAAATGTAAATACAATACTTCAATATCATATTCATCTGAATATGATATTGCATTACCAATATGCATTACCAATACCACAACGAAAATGGCAGGATTTTGGGGCGATTTAACGTAAGATATTTGAAGACGAACACAATTCTAGAGATTCTAGAGATTTATATTTGAGGACTAAATGCTAGCTAAAAGGGAGAGGGGAACGAGGTCTACCTAACACGAACTTGTGTGCATGCACAACTTCCCAAAAAGTATTTTTCTGGTTGGGTAGCGTTTAACTCGTGGGAGCAAGCTAGATTTCTTTCAGGGAGCATCCGGTGAGTTAAGAGACCTAATAAAGCATGATAATCGATAAAATATCACAACACAGTTTAGTATATATAAAAAAAGAATGTTGTAACGTGGACCCTCGTGGAAAACATCCATTTGTTAAGCTTTGAAGCGCGTAGTAGCTATATAGCCATTATCTGCCAATAATTAAACCATTAACATTGCTTGTTATATAAAGACAAGATTGAATAGGTTCAATGATCCAGTTCCTGAACTGAGGAAGCTCAAAGCTGGCCTTTTCTAAGCAAGTCAAGCAAATAACTTGTTAAGAAGTATCTCTAATGTCAACAGGCTTGAATTTTGAATTGCTTTTATGACTTCGACATCAGCACATCACTACAAATAGTTGAATACTTCATGCACAAATTCATGCTTGCAAAATTTGACTTTGTTATAGTATTTTATCCTTGATGCCTAAGTGAAACGTGTGACAATCAACAACTAGAATATTTTCAAATTAAATTATTGACTTAATTAGCTCTTTCTTGTTTTTATTGCTTCCCCCTTTCCCATTATAATAATGTAATCTAACACGTGTTCATTATTTTATGTCCAATTACTCAGAGCAGCCATTTGCTGTAGAGAGGAGGATGATAGAGGTGGGCTGACCTACAGGGTGGTAGTGGTGTTACCACACACGTGAAGGGAGATGACGGCGGTTGGCGACGTTTTCTCTGGGTGGCCTTGTGCCACCTGGTTGGCCGGTTGCAGAGAGTCCAGAAAAATCGTTCTTATTGTTGTTGCCATCGCACTTCTCCTGGACAATATGCTTCTAACAACTGTTGGTAAGTTGACTGATTTTTTTCTTCTATTTTTAGCCACTGACAGCTCATTTGCATAAAATAAGCGAATTTTCAGAAGAATATTGAAATTGATAGCGTATTTTAATGATGCAGTTCTACTCACCATTTCCTTAGGTTTCGGTCTTCGCATGAAACCAAGTATAAACATGAGAAAGGGTTTAGGAATTTGCTTTATTATTATTTAATATGATACCTTTTACACTTTATTTTAGCTGCTATAAATTTTTATAGTAAGGTTTTCTCTCGTATTTCATCATGCTCTTTTTAGCTAGTTGTATTTTTAGCTTTTAAGGCTCTGACATGGGAATATGTGTTTGTGAAGTTAATTGTTTCAAAAGTACTTTGGAGGCCAGCGGCACGGACTAGTGTTTTTTCTCTTGAGTCCCTCACACCAAAATCTACTTTTGACTTTGTTTAAAGCCATCTATAATATTCTAACGCAATAAAGAGAGCTACCTTCAACACTGAATTACTTTTAATAAACCATGTAATTTAGGCAAGGCATGTGTAGGTGAAGATTTATCTGGAATAGAGGATGATTTACTTTGGCACTAAACCCAGAAGATATTTTCTTTCCTAGAAAGTCCATTTGTGGCTTAAGTGTCGAGACAGTGACAACGAGCAGGGAATAGTAAATGAAATGCAATCCTCTGCCACCGGATTACGTTCTATTTTTATGAAACCTTTTCAACGTTCTGACTTTCTTTGTCGACTGCTAACGTTTACACTTCTGCTGTAAGTCAGTGTTCTCGAAAAAGTTTTTCATAGTTTAACACTAGTTTTCTCTAGTACGTCAAGCCTATTGTTTAAATAACATCATCGATAGTTACTAATAACTACAGACAATTACAGAAGTTCAACCTTTTTTATGATGAGGTGTTTGCTTTAAAAAAAATTTAAGAGTCTGCCTCTCCCTACCCCTATCAATTTAGGTGTTTGATAACGACCACCAAGTTTAAGAACATTAAAGGTTGTTTTATCGCTAGCTTCACAGAAGCATTTAGCTAATACTATTGACTATTCTGATTTGTAGCGGATGAATTGCAAAAGTAAAACTTTTAAAGGAACCGTGGAGTTTATTCATTCGCAATGAAAAGATCCATCAAAATAAGGTTGATGAAGCAGATAATGATGGATGGCGCGTTTACCGCAAGTCTATACCTTATTCTTTCTTCAAAACCATGATACCATACGATGCGTACTTTTCTTCAGTGTCAGATTTTTATTTCATAGCCCCTCTGCAAAGAGGTGTGTTCACTCGCATTCCGAATTCGCTCTACACAACACATCATTTCTGAAAAAGACGAATTATATATCCTTATGAATATCAATGAATATTTATAGCATTTTTATTCTAGAAAAACAGACAGAGAATGGTCTGGTATTAAAGTCAGTTTGAGTAAAAAATTCATATTTTCCACATAGAATGCGATTACAGTCGACTTCAATGAAGCAAAGAGGAATGCACAGGAGGCTCGTCGAATTTATTACATTTTGTGCAAGGGGGAATGTGAGGAGCGAGTGGAGTGACTGAGAATTCGACAACAGTTCGCTGTTGCTCTTAACGTAATTGCATGAAAGCAATACTCAGATTCACAGGTTAAGGCTCGCTCCAGTAGTGCGGTGTCCTTAAATTGGTTACTATTGATTCTTGTTTTTAATGCGATCAGTAAAAAGTGAAGGTTGACTAGGCGCTGCTCTAAACTGAATATCATTTTTTAACATTCAATTTCTAGCTCGCTTCTGTTCTATTTTGTGCTTCTATTCCAATTTATAGGTTGCATGTTATTTTGAAGATGAAAATAATTCAGGAGATTCATAAAATGCTGTAGACTTGAGAGTATATACTGAAGAATTTAGACGTATCCTATATAAGTATATTGATGGGGTGCATTGGTTTTATTGGGATTTGTTATGTGTTGGGAAAAAAATCAGATATTCTAAACCCATGACGTGCTGAAGCGTGGATTGTATACGACAATTTAGATATGTCTATTTGGGTACATCATGAATTGCATTGATTGTCAATTGCACGTTATTTCCTGAACTCGAGCACTGGGAATGAAATCAAACAAAGGATTTTCGCAAGTGTTCAGGGTTTTGATGACGAATTGTCATTGTCACAGATTGGATTCTATAGGAATACGCAATAGCTCTAGACACATTTATGCTGTGGCTTGATACAGATCTGCAATGTCAATTTCCTCCATTTTGCACGTTTCCCCTTGTTCCTCTCCCTGAGCCGAAGCTTCTGGCACAGATAAACGAGTCATCCAAGTGTGGAAAGAGTGGGGAACTATAACAAGAGCGTAATATTCGCTGGGGCTCACGACCGTTGAAAAAAGATTTTGTGACTTTTTCGACAATAGTGCATTGCAGATGGTTGATTTAGATTCTATTCATATGGTGAAAGTTGACAAAAAGCAGTCAACTGACATCATTGGCAAGGGTGAGCAGCTAAGCCGAAGCCGTCACGGGATCCATTCGATACCAACACCAACTAGCTAGACTTGTATCATCTCACAAAGCACAGAAAAATAAATTTAGGTGATTCTTTTATAGAAAGCTAGCGATTTGAATCGCTACAATGAGCCTCCCACTTCACTCTCTCTCTCTCTCTCTCCCTTCCTGTAGCCTTGAGTAACTAAACTCACACGGATTTCTATAAGCTAAAAGGTGATTGAGAAGACCCATATAGTACGACTGAGATGATGGGATACGCGAGCTTAAACTTAGCAGCCGTAGGAATGAATATAAGTACGACGTTTATTGCGAAATTCACCCGTCGATACCTCACTGACTATTGACTATATGTACAGTACACGAAAATACGAAAAGAAGACTCGTCGACACCAATAGACATGTACATAATATCTACACTCATAAATGTTAAAATAGGGGGCCTATGTGCACTCTCCTTGCATTTTTATATACACAAACATTACTTACAAAGTCGTAGCACCTTTTACCCTCATCATTATCACCTTCAATAGAGCATTTAGGCTTTTGGTGGATGAGGAGCCACTTGCGTAACTCCATATATATGTAGCATCCTCCATTTCAAAGCAAAGTTGCCTTTTTTCTCCGACTTCAGATTTCTCGTCAAAAGCGGCCGCTACTACTATGCCTTCTCTCCCTTGTCTTCCTTTCTCAACGGAATGTAAAGGTGTTGAAGATTCAAGAATAAAAGGTGGTAGAATACATAAAAAGGATTCCTAACTCCTCACTCCTTTTCACTGTCTTGTTGTCGTGAGCATGTTGTTCTCTTACGTCGCCCCAAACTTGGAGAAGAAGCTTCGCTCTACAATCTCGTTACAAATTCAACTTGTTCAACGTCTCTACACACTAGCATGAGAAGGTGAAAGTATAATGTATATGTATTTATGGAATCTCTGATTCTTTCATGTCTCGAAAATAAA
This sequence comes from Orchesella villosa, assembly GCA_036850725.1. Lineage (NCBI taxonomy): Eukaryota > Metazoa > Arthropoda > Collembola > Entomobryomorpha > Orchesellidae > Orchesella > Orchesella villosa. Next base: position 20,239 of record JAANSM010000656.1, on the reverse strand, counting down.
TTCGTACAATTGCAATAGCATCTTACAACTTACAAAACTACGGGAGTACTAACTCCCCTGATTTTACTTAGAAAAGGTGGCTAGAGTAATAACAGTTATACCACAAGTGACGGAATGGCAAATCGATAAAATTTATTGTAGTGTGCTGAATTGATGGGGAAGAATCCCATGGAGTGAAAGTAGTAAGCAGAAAAAACTAAAAAAAAAGACTAGCATTCATTCTCTGTACGGGAAAGCCTCTTAAGATTGCTACATTAATGCCTAAAACGCTTTCTTTTGAAATAAAACTAAGGTGCTCAAAAGTATTACGGTTGTTGAGTGAAAAAAGAGCAAAGTACGGAAGTCAAGTGATATTTGCACTATATCAGGATACCAGCTTAGTATTTATTACTAAAGGGAATGCTATTTCAAGTTGCCTTGTAGCCCTTGTTATTGCTAGAGAATGGTGTAAAAAACCCGGGAATTTATGTATTCGTCTATCTTAAGAATCTTCTTCTTTTCACTGAACATGGATCAAGGGAAAGAGCCCACCCAACCAATCTATTTGCCAAGAGAGGATGTAGGTCTAGAACAACAGGCGGGTTGGGGATAATAGTGATCCATGATTGTTTTTAACTGTTTCGCTCTTTCACTTGCATCCTTAACAACCATGAAGAGACCGTAAAAATACGGTTGGCTGGAGACGAAAAGAGCAATGCGATAAAATTACTATGAAATTGAAGATGCAGCATGGGGTAAAAATAACTGGAGAGACGCACATATGTACATGTGGGCACCCTTTATTGCTCCATTTGAGTAATTACTATGATGACGATTCCTCACATTTTTAGTGCCTACAAAACACATCACCACTTTATCCCATTAATATAGCGTGTTTTTGAACACCTTTCTTTGTCCCTTCTTGATATTGAGTAAAGTGAATTTATGACTGAAGTACTGGCGGACATCCTTGTTGAGACTAAACCATTGTGCTAAACCGTTAATTATCGTATGTGACAAATTTGCATGACAATAATAACGTCAACGGGAGAAAGTGAGCTTATAGCGCATTATCTACTGAATATTTCATTGTGGAAAGAGAGTGGAGATTGAAAAACTGGGAGGTGATGCTCTCTAAAAGATAGTGGAATGTAATATGGGGGGAAAAGAAAGTGATTCGTAGAGACCGTGTAAGTATGTAATACGGTATTGTAGGTGAAGGCAGACAAAACGAGCTTATACAGTGGAAGAAAGAAGTACAAAGCCATAAATTGCACTTTTACAGCTCGTATTTTTGTGATGGTGGTGATGGTGAGCGAGGATTGCCCTTCAATAAGTACGATGAAAGTTGGTGGAGCATCATCATCAGAAATGGTCTATTTGGAGTACAGTTGATGTAGTTCGCTCACTCGCTTTGCTCGCTTCGTTTTCCTCCTTGGTATCATTATACTTATTATATTGGAGGAGCATTCCTTTTTATATGACTCCTCCACATGCCCGACTTGTTCTTGATAAAACACAACAATGCAGAAAAAGAAGTATTTACGGACGGTAGAATAGTTCCAAGTGTACGGACATTGTGTATGCATGTACACACTTATTTTTGCCTATACATGTTTCCCCTCAAGGTAATGGAAAAGTTAATAAATGGTTGGAATACAAAAGACAGCAACCTCATTTAGAAGAAAGAGCATCTGCTTCCGCCTGTTCAATGAAACATGCATACAGGCCTACTTAAATGTAATTACTTTTGGCGTTTGAAGTAGATGGATAGTGGGAGAAGCATAGGAATGAAAGGCGTTTCTAAAATCCATTACATGTATTATTATAAGATTGTGCTGCTGACGCACTTGACTACTTTCATCATCCGTATTCTATTTTCAATGAAATTCCTTACAGTCAAATTGTTTAAGATCTGATTTAACTATGTGTGTGAAGGGAAAGAGAAAAGGGTAAAACATGACGGGCTTTGGCTCAGTACTTGTTAAAAGACACTTGAGCAACAGATTTCTTTCTTAATATGGAATTAACTGCCAGTCTCATTTATTTACTGTAATGCAATTACCTAGCTAGTTGATAGCAACAATAATTCAGTGTCTGGTCGAGACAGCCGACCTTTCACACAAGTCTCCATGGAATGCATGTATGTATTTATGCATGTATTCAAGCAGATGCAGTCATGATGAAAACCAGATTAACTCTAGATATCCAGGTACAAAAACAAAACCTCAATTGTTTGGCGAATTACGGAGAATAGGTTCCCAAAGAAATAACTTGATGCGTCAATTTTATCAAACCATTTTAGCTCGAACTTGTAAACATGTGTTGAAACAATTATTTGAAAAATTAAATATGACTCGAATAAGTATATGGGATCATTATTTTCGAGTCCAAATTATAATGCTGTAGTATTGCTCAGTTGAAATTTCCTTGACACTTTTCGTCAACAAAGTTATAGCGAAAGTTAGATAGTTTTATTTGGATTTATTCTATTGAATGGTACCATAACTTGATCAGTTTAATTTTCATTTAACAAGGCATTTTAATAAGTTTTCAATAAATCCCGAAGGTTTTTTTTATAGTTATGTCATGAAAACAAGAATTTGAAAATAGAAACCAGTTTACTTGAATGTATAAGATTCGAAAAGCGGAAGAAACTTCATGAAAATACATACAAGTGTACATTACGTTATGTAAGGTTGCCACTAAGGCATTCTGAGAAATCAGAAACAATATCAAACAATACGATGAAAATATATTGCATAACAAAGTATGTTGTCGAAAAGGTTTCTACGTATTGCTATTATTTGACACGGGCACATGGTGTATCTTAAATCAGATGTGGGGGGTGAATCGAGTAGTTAAAATGAATGCAAAAAAGTTAGCTTTGTTATGGGTAAATTAAGGGCAATATTTCTACAAAGTATCCATGGTTTTTTATTTTTTTTTATTTAAACTGAAGAACTAAAAACACTGAAGGAAGTAAAATTTCGGAAATTCTATCCATAAAATACAATACTAATAATATCTCAAAACACGGTTGGTTAACAAAGTGGAATTACGCTGAGGTTCCAACAACACATCTAAAAAATGAACATGAAAAGTTACAAATAGAAACATTGCTACCCGCTGATAGTTCTCCCCCGCACAGCCTTGCATTGAAACGATGATATTGTAAGCTGCCTGTTTTCGAGTACACGTGTTTGCATAGATACTAAAGAGAAAGTTGTTACGCCAAGGTTTATATTTCTATCTCTGAGTTTTAACTGAAAAACAAACATTGGTGAATAAACAAAGTGTTGTAGACTGCATGTTTTCGAGTACACGTGTTTGCATAGATACTAAAGAGAAAGTTGTTACGCCAAGGTTTATATTTCTATCTCTGAGTTTTAACTGAAAAACAAACATTGGTGAATAAACAAAGTGGAGAGTGAGCGGTAGAAAAGCCTCACTAGAACTTGAGTTTCCATATTATATTCCACGATTAGTGTGCAAAGAGGAATGGTCGTGACATGTGCCCGGCATCCGCCTCTTTATTTTGTTTCTTCCACTTCTCTTTGGTGTTTACTTACATCGATACCTGGAAAACTTCCAGAGGCAAAGGAAAAAGTTGAACCAGTGTAATTCATAACATCGTGTATTGCCTCTGGACGTTCGTCTTCTTTTGTCCCTTTTTCTCTTAGTTTGTCTGACTCAAGAGCTCACTTTCTTCAAATAGATAAAGAGGAAAGAGAGATTTTTCTCAATACCACTTCGCATGAATACACTTGTCCGAAGCAACTATCATGCATGAAGTAGCTTTCTATTTTCTATATTTCAATACAAATTTTGAACCTGAATATTTCCAACTCTTCAATGCTCCCCTCCCTATATGTCTCTAAAACAGGGTTCCTCACGTCTCACATAGACACGTAGACACACTTTCGTTACGGAATTCCTTGTGAATGAGTTTTGCCAATTCTATTAACTCATTTTACCAACCTTCTTTGAAAGGATATATGGGAGAGAGGTTCAAGAGGATCCTAAAACAGTTATTTAAAAACTGAATTGAATTTTGTATCGCATGATACTGGTGCTCTCCTGCTTATTTTGCTTTTCTCACACTCATTATATTTGTTATTACACTCTGAATTCTTGGAATTCTATGATGGAAAATATTTCTGATGATTCAAATAGGATGCTGACAGCTCAACATACATGAAGTTCGGCAATGCAAATAATGTCGTAAACAAATCTATTTTAGTTGCTTCAACTCATAACTTTTTAATTAGGTGATTATTACAATGGGTACGTCAATGTCAGTGAAATTAGACGAAGACACATGTATGCAAGTTCCTCTTTTGTGTGGAATACTGAATAATGAAAGATTTTCTCTGGATAGCAACACTTCGCTAATGTAGCATAACATGATTAAATTTCGAGATATATTTCGCAACATATTCTATCGACAATGGAGCATAATCGGAATCAGCACATTCAGAGCCGGGATCTAGTCTATGGTATGAGGGTTTTCCGGAGCTTTAAGGATTCTTTTCTCAAATCAATTTTCTAAGACACAATATTGCCTTTATCAGGTTATTTCCTTTTTGTGTGTCTAAAGTCAAGAGTGAAATCTGATTTGGAGTTACATAGCCTATGTAACCTTTGCCATTCTGAAATGATACAATGGTAAAAGTACGTACCTAGTTTTGCTCTTTGTAGCATGTCGTTCCTTCCGCTTAGCAAAAATGTTGCGAGTTACTGGCTAGTACTGTATGTCAAAGTGTGTATTTCAGTGTAATAGTAAGGGGTGAAATTTGAGTATCTTTATTACTGTTACGTATATAAATCTTTGAATCAATATTGTTCCAAAGATGAACGAATTCATTCAACAGAAAAAACAAATTTTTCTAGTGATCGCGGTATTTGAAATTTCGCATGCGTCCTTTATCTTTCGTGATATTGAATTCAATATATTATATTCTTTTTTTTAAATTGCAGTGCCCATTATCCCGGACTTTTTGTACACCATACGCCACCCAGGAGGAACATTTTACGGGACTGAGGACCTGGGCCCACCATTGGCAAATGCTTCAACTGGGAATACATCTTTCATCTCTGAAACATCCAGAGAAGCTTTAGCTGGTAAGACCTATTTCGGTTTCCTTTTTTCGGTGTGTCGATGGCCATTATAATTTGGTTGCTTTTGTGTACAAGCAAAATGTAAACCACTTCAAATTATTAGAGACGCATAAAGTTTTATATATAAGTCTTTAGTAAGATTCTTAATAATGAAAATAAATTATAAGAATTCATTTGTGTTTCTTTGAAATTGTGACAGTTGTATTGGGTAGTGTCGGATATTTGATAGGTAATTGTAAATTAACATTTGACTCTCCCACCTTTCCAATTTTAGAAGCAGCTCGCAACCGGCAAAAGGAACTCAAAATCGCAAAGCACAAAGACCTAGCAGATGAAAATGTGGAAGTTGGGGTGATGTTCGCATCCAAGGCTTTCGTCCAACTTTTGGCTAATCCGTTTGTAGGCCCGTTGACAAATCGGTAATAATATTATGAGGAAGATTGTCTTATTAAAGAACTTTTTTGCCCTTTCCCAATCAGTAAATGTGTTTCCTCCATCTGAGAAACAATTCTAATCATTAACGTTTATTGGAAATGAACCAATAGGATAGGCTACAGTATACCAATGTTCTGCGGGTTCATCATCATGTTCATGTCAACCATCAGTAAGTTTTTTAACACATATACTCTCATTGGATCCATTAATTTCGGAAACAAAACTTTCTCGATGGAAAATAACAAGTCATATGAACAAAAAACTTAATGTATGCTCACATAGTTTTTGCATTTGGGAGATCTTACGGAGTGTTGTTTGTGGCGAGAGCTCTTCAAGGAATTGGATCGTCATGTTCAAGCGTTTCAGGTACTACGACTTTTCTCATATTTTTCAAAAGCACAAGAGTTCGTTTCCGCTGTGTCATAATGTAATTGACAAGCCAAGACATAATTTCCTCAATTCGTTTAGCACTCTTTTGCATGCATTGAGAGAATGAAAATAGATTACGTTTATTTCAGTTGTATTAGAACTCCCCACTGACCTAAAAGTGGGTGGGCTGAGAAACGAACTAACTTTTGACAGGTTTGTCGTTTGTGAGCAATGTGTCATATACTTTTATAATTCTTTTAGGAATGGGCATGTTGGCAGAACACTTTCCCGACGATAAGGAGCGAGGCAATGCGATGGGCGTTGCTTTAGGTGGTTTGGCTTTAGGTGTCCTGATAGGCCCACCATTTGGAGGATTGATGTATCAGTTTGTGGGGAAAACGGTACCTTTCCTAATTTTAGCATGTCTTGCTCTCGGAGATGGCCGTAAGTGAACTGACAGACAAATCACTTGAATAATTAAGCAAGAAAGCATCCTAACACAATCTGTATTTAATAATTTGAATGCATAGGAATAAGCACTTGCATAAATGAGTAACTGCTTTAATAGCGAGTAACAAATTTGCGTACAAAAAATTGATTAATTTTAAAATATTTTTACGACGCATGCCATTTATATCTACAAAATTTACATATACTTCATTGTTTTCCTGAATTTATTCAGCTCAGCTTTATGAAAATCACAGTAGTAAGTCGATGCATTATTCAGGAGACATGCGTNTATTCAGCTCAGCTTTATGAAAATCACAGTAGTAAGTCGATGCATTATTCAGGAGACATGCGTAACTTCACTGCCATTCAAAATAAAGTTTTATTTATAAAAAAATTGTTATACAAGTAGATAAAGTGGAAGTCATAGATAACATAATTTTTTAATGGACACGCAACGCATTGTCGAATAATACCAGTGATAGCACTCTCACGTGCAGCTCAACTGAATAAATTCAGAGAGACAACGCTATGGATGTCAAATCTGTTGATATAAATGTACTGCGTCGTGACAATACAAACTCTAAAATTAATCGATTATTGGACGCAAATAAACGAAATATCTTCGCTTCTCCTATTCCTAGAAAACCCGGTTGTTACTTTTTAAATGACAAATATATAAAAATCATTTCGTTGTAAAATGTGTATTTGCTGTTACAGTGCTCCAATTGCTCGTGTTACGACCTGCAATAGTACGCACGGAAGCTGATGCGCCTTCACTCAAGGCACTTCTAATGGACCCATACATCATTGTCGCAGCAGGTAGCTGAAAGTCAATTTACTCAACTGGACAATAGAGTTATATGTCAGCCAAGATAAAAAAAAAGTATACGTCTAAGAAATGCTTGGATGACTGCAAAAAAAAGTCAAAATGCTAGTGTCATGAACTGAGAACATGTGAGAGCGTAAGATGTGAAAAGAGTTTCTTGCTAAGCACATGCCGAGGCAGTCATTTGTCATGAAATGAAGACGCATACATACTGAAAGCATAAGCGAAACGAAAAAAATGCATAGGCATACAGTATAGATACTCTTGCATGAAACCTAGCTGCACCTTAGCATGTAGTTTTCGTACCCCTATGGCCGATGGCAAAGTCAATTCTTAGACGTCACATTAGCCCGAATGGGCTTTCTCCTGTTTCCTGCCTGGTCCATCATAAGAGTGTCTGTACTGTTGAGGACGTCATGCACTTAAAACATTAACNTCATAAGAGTGTCTGTACTGTTGAGAACGTCATGCACTTAAAACATTAACATAACTAATATGGATTACTCGCACTTGTACGTATGTATTTATGTGATTTTGCATCGCACGTGAAGAAAAGGAAGCGTTTTGATATTTTCCTTGTTCCGAGTTTGACTAAAAAAGTATTTTTATCTGGAATGATCTCAAGGTGCAATCACGTTTGCCAACATGGGCATTGCCATGCTTGAGCCGTCTCTGCCAATATACATGATGGACAAAATGGAAGCAGAAAAGTGGGAGTTGGGAGCTGCGTTTTTACCAGCTTCTATCTCATATTTAGTTGGCACAAATGTTTTCGGTCCTCTTGGCCATCGAATCGGAAGGTCAGAAGATAATTATATGTTTACTGTTTTTGAGAAAGTTTTAGGAAACTAAGAGGTAATTCACGTCAAAAATATTTCAGGTGGTTGGCAGCAATGATTGGACTGATTGTTATTGGAATCTGCCTCCTTTGTGTAAAGCAATATTAAAGCAAATAATGTCTGATTTTAAACTTCGTTAAGTAAAGCACTTAATTTCATGAGCACACAATGGTCTCGTTTTCTATAGATCCCTATGGCTACCAACATCACACATTTAATAATTCCAAATGCAGGATTAGGATTTGCCATTGGTATGGTNACCACACAATGGTCTCGTTTTCTATAGATCCCTATGGCCACCAACATCACTCATTTAATAATTCCAAATGCAGGACTAGGATTTGCCATTGGTATGGTAGATAGTTCCATGATGCCACAATTGGGCTACTTGGTTGATATTCGTCATGCTGCCGTCTATGGCTCAGTGTATGCTATCGGAGATGTAGCATTTTGTCTTGGATTCGCGATTGGTACAAAATATACAAATTCATTAATGGTCTAATAAACAACATGGATTGTCAGCTCTATTGAATACATAATATGTGTAAAATAACAGGCCCCGCTATGAGTGGAACATTGGTGAAAAACATTGGATTTCCCTGGATGCTGGTAGGTATCGCAGTAATTAACTTTATATATGCCCCTGCCCTATTAATGCTGAGGGATCCACCTGCCAAAGAAGAAGATAAATCTCTAATACTTGGAGAAAAATCCTCCGTGCGCTACGTGAACTACAAAAACGAAGACGAGGATGAATAATCAAAATGCCAAAGTTTACAAGCCTGCGCTGGACACTTAGTATTCAGCAGGCAAATATATAAACAATGTGTCAATGATTTCCTCAAACATAATTATATTGCTTTTATTTCCAAATCTTCTTCTAGATGATTTGTCGAAGTATTTATTCTTTAGTAACACGATTACTAGAATTTGTTGCATCATACATTATACCACATTACATGTGGTTTCAAGGTACCCCAATTCAGTGAGTCCACAAGCTCCTCGGCCACAAAAAATCCTTCCAACCATGAATACTAACTAAAGTACATCAATTGCTGGAGAACCCCAAGTAGAGAGGATTAAAGCTAAGAGAAAAGAAGCTAGTCAACGTAGGTTTAAATTAGAGTGGAGCATATTGTAGTGTTAATTAGAAAGTTCGAGTTAGCTGTAAGCAACACAATCATACATATTATTATGATTGACACCCAATGCAATATACATACGCAACGGGACACAAATTCATCAGGCAACTAAGATAAAGTCGCAGTAAAAAGCGTAAGAGTAGGAGAAAACTTGGCCGACTATTCGCCCAACAGTTCTCTAAAGAATTTGGGCACAAGTTGGAATCAGGGAAAGTAGATACGTCAAAAAAATTGATTGTAGTTGATGAAATTATTTGTGAAAAACCAAATACAAAACGTAGTCGAAACATTCGTAGTGGAACATAGTGAATTTAATAGCGATACATATTATGTATAGTATACTTAATTGGTAGTTGACAGTTCTATATATCTATATGATTATATTATAACTAGCTGATAGACTAGGTTTACAAGGCCTTCCTTTAGAGTGGCCATGCTGACGTATGAGACCAATTTTTGACTATAAATCACACTCCATTGTAGTAGTTTAGTGGTCTAGTCAAATATCTACTTTAATGTGTAATAATTATACTCAATTGATGCTTCATAATCATTGTTGTTACACTACTAATCATTACTATTGATTCAATTATATAAGTGTAAATTTGTGTTAGTAATGACGATTAATCAGTCATGTTACCGTACATAATCGTTCATTACAACACAACGTGTTATTATGCAACATATTATAATATAATTAAGACTAGTCTTGGCCGTGTCCACACGGCCCTTTTTGCTTCTATTCTAATTATTACTGTTGTTGTAGACTATTTGTGTAAAAAATATTTAAAAATCTCAATTTATTGCGATGATATATAAAAGTTACAAGAAAGAGACATTCCAACATCTATAACATCTATGAAAAAAAATCTACTCAGACCAGACCAGGACCATGCTTTTGATTGTATAAAACACATTTTAATGTTTGATGTTATTTTAGTGTAGTAAGTAATGTGATGGCCATTTTACGAATATAGTTAAATTGATGACCATGCCACACCTTTCAAAGTATCTAAATTTCAAATAGTTTATTAGAAACGTTTTAATTAATCAATAAATAAAAGTGAAATCTGTACATATGACATATTCTAATGATTTTGTTAGTGGCTATGGCAACTGACAATGGTGGTGTGTAAGTACGACGAAATGTAGAGTGTAGTAGTAGCAACGTGTGTATATCAAATTTGTCAACAACGTTAAAATTTATTGTTAAGGCTGTTTTGATGATGGTCACAATTGTAATAGTAATATCTAGACAGTTATGAAATGTATGTTACCTATATGTTATAATGTTGCATTTTAATGAACAGCATAAAAAAGTATTTGCCCTTAATTTTTTTTAGCTTAATGCAGGGCAGTGTGAGACAAATTGTGTACCTTTGTAAATATGGAACGTACAATGTAAAAGTTGACCATTTTAAGCGTTTAAAATATTATATGAGATTATAGGTATGTATGTATGTGCTAAATATCCATGTGGGACCACTCCTATCGCATGCTGGCTTGATTGTGAATCAGAAGGGTACTATATAAATTGTTTCCTTTTAAACTGATTGAATTTAGTATAGCCCAACTTGAATACCTTGAAATCAATAGTCTGCGTATTAGTATGAGAGCAAACATTTTTGTAGAATGACTCAAAGTATAAGATTTAGTACGACTGAATCTAATTCAATTCCAACTTGCCAGAGAGTTTACGCATGAGAATTTGCTTAGAATAACCTAGACAACCTTTTATGTTCTTTTATCCAAGAAATTCAAAAGTTGCACCAGAAAGTGGTAAATACATTATGCCGTACAAAATGGCATGCAAATTGCTGTTGCTTAGAAATTTATTAGCAAATCAGAAATCCAGTCTTTTAAATTTTTGGAAACGAAAGTTGATAGGGTACTACCATTTAACAACAGTCAGTGTATGTAACTACTCAAGCAGCGGAGCATTAAGTGACAATCGTAGTCCATGAGAAGTTTTTATGCAACTTGAAGGAACTTACTACAACATGTTCTCATTTTGGAACAAATTTTCGTACTAGTTTACAAGAATCAGTGGAGGCTAACTTTCAACAATGCTTTTTGCTGTGCCGAAGTTTCTCTGCAAGGAAGCAGTACTAATTGATACAGTCCACGAGGTGACGATGCCAAATATTTATGTACATGAATATGAGATTTTATGTTGACTTAATGCTAGTTATAAAAAAATATTACTGTCTACCGTTATAAATGTTACAAGGTATTACTGTTTATCATCGTTGTTGTACATCTATTAATGTGTAAAAGTGTGTGCAAGCAAAGTGAATTGAAACTTATGGGACTCAATTTTTCGCTGCATAAGAAAGAGTTGATTTCTGGCTGCTCAACTCTTTTTTATGAAGCCAATCGGCTTAAATATTTTTTAAAGAACACGGCATGCCATCATGTTTTAGCTTTCAGAATTAAATTCCTTTTTTCGGAATTAGACTTTTAGGTTTTTCCGGATTTGTAAGCATAAATATTATGAAAATAATTGTGTATTATAGATTCAACTGCGATGCACTTTTAAGTTGGCTTGGTTGGTTGTATATCTTCCTTTTCTGCAACTTTATTATTTATGTTAGATCAAGTAAAAAATCTTTTATGCCATGTTCAACATTGAATTTTAATAATAAGTTTCTTGTATTTTCACTATGTTTAAATTAAGTCAATATTTTGTACTATCTTAGTAAGCAGTGTATTATAATTTGCAAAATAAAGTGTAACCTGCTTCATAAATTTGGATTTTCACGGAAAATTTATTGCACGGAGGAATTTCATGTGTACACTATTCCTATGCCATCACCATCATCACCATTTAAATATTTTCTTAACTATGCTATATGCATTCAAAAAAAATTATCTCCATATACGTAAAATTCATAAAATATTTTCATTTTTCAACGATAAATCCAGGATTTTTATTGATTTGGAGCTATTCCGTCACTTTAAACATAACAATAAAATATTCTTGCGATGATATAACTTATTTCATAAAACGGTGCTACGAAATTATGTCAAATCCACGATAAAACAAAATGGCACTTAAATAACACAAATATATGAGCAAGCCCTGTATATTACACACTAAGTTTTATTATGCTTGGGCAAAAATGACTGATTAGGTAAATCACAGTGTAATAAAACAGGGAAACACTCCAACAATAGCACAGGTATTGGTCAAGAAATATAAAATAAATGTCGTTAACTCAATTAAAATTAGGTTACCAGTAACACACGGTTGGAACGATGCACGACGAAAGTAATCATTAATTAAATACATAGAGTGCTAGAAAACGAGAGGAATGATTATAGCACACAAAGTAATGTACTTAAAATTTCACTGTGGTGATTACGGCTACGACGGAGTTCAGACTTGGTAATTAACATACATATAACTAGAGAGCATTGAGTAGTCAGGTTGTCACAACAAAGTATGACATGACAGACGAGTAATCCCTGAGAAGACCTAATATTATAGAGTATAGAGAGAGCTCGGATGTATTAAAGTGTAATGATTGCAGGTTTTGAAAGTTGTAAAACGCATTTCAACATGTTGATGATTGTCTGAAACATTTACAACATCTAAAAGACTTTGATGGGTAGCAAGCAACTCAGCACGACACTATGTGAGATAGGAAAGGTTAACTCATGCAGTCACCTTGGTTTCCATGCTCCTTTCTCAGTACGAATTTTAATTAAAGCATTTTTAATTGTAAAGCAGCCGCTGATATAACTCAGCATTTTGGAAATACCCTGTGTGAAGCATCATCTAGCACATTCTGACGTCCCATGCGAGAACAATCAACAATCAAAAGGGTTGGGATTAGAGAGGATATAAATACTGAGGGTTTCAAATTTTCATATAGCGCCCAAATAGTTAACTTGCATATAACACGTTCTGCAATATAACTCAAGCATTATAACATAACCAACATTTTAAACATATCAGTTTAGAAAGCAATGGTAAGAAAGACAAGCAAAATACTTACAAGGGTATCACATATCACACAACAACAACAACAACACAACAATGGTACTTCACGTAAATTTGAATACATACTTGTTCATACCTTAACGTAAATACTTTGTTTTTAATACTTATTTCAAAAGGATAAATACTAATCTGCAAATAAATAGGAGTAGCTGCTGCAAAGTTGTAATCCCAACGGAGCAAGACCATCTGTAACTATAATTTCTCATCCAACGTAACATCATCTGGAGATGAGGAAGATACCTCAGTAATTCAAGCATAGGAAGACGATTTGGGAACGATATATTTTGATCAACAGGACATCTACAGTGTAATCAATTTTTGTGTTCATCTGATTCTCGAGTAGTAGGGAAGCACAGCGCTGCTAGAGGAACATAGGCTTGTCAAATTGAATAAATCTACAGGAAAAGCAAAATATTAACAAGGTGAAAATTAGGTCAAATATATCTTCTCAAAACAAGGCTCTCGAACATGCTTAAAATGTAAATATATATGTATTATGCGACTTCACTATACTATATCACCAGAATTAAATGTCTGGTTCGTCTAGTAAACGTCATAAATAAATTCACTTCACATTATATTATTATTCTTTAAAACATTTTAAATCCCACGGACCTATTGTCAAAATACGATCATAGAAATCCCAATAAGCTGTCATGTGGAACCCCATGTTAGTGAGTACAACTAGGTACTCCAGAAATGCAAATATCGTATACACTGAAAGATTCAAAGAAGCAACCATTAACAACCTTATGATATATCATTTTTTTTTGCGAAAATGGATTGGAATTGGGGTGAAGTACTTACTTCCTTCTTCACAGTAGGTATTGTGACGAACAAATGCATATCCAGCAAGCGCGAAGCTAACGAGATTAAGAACCACTAATCCCCATTTGACTTTCAGACTTTTTGTTTCCATCGAAGTAGCAGGAATGTTTCTACTGCCGTAGAGTAAAGCGCACATGATCAACATGTAAAGCTCAGAAGACACCATAAAAATTATGAAACACTTCTCATGGATTCCTGAAACATTACAACAAGAGTTAATTCCATGTAGAAACATGAGTATGTATGTAGCGTATTCCATACATTGTTACTACATACAGAGTTTATAAACAGATAAAAAAATTAGTTAAAATTACGGTAATTCTCTTTGGACGACACATATGTTAATCCAATCAGTCCCATATTTTCGAGTACGTTAAGAACACAGGCCAAAACAACCCACACAATGTGACGACCAAGAATAATTGACTTCAGGTAACGGTAGTACATCCCTGTAACCATGAATCTTGGAGCAGCATGAAGGGCAATGCAAATTCGCCAGATTATTTGAGAAACTTGAAATCCACCCATGGCAGCTGATAAAGATGGCAGATAGTTCTTTACCTGGACACAATTACATGTTCAATGTTATTTATTTGACAATCCGAAAAATTATAATTGTTGGTTCTTACAAATTATGCAAATTCATCAAAACTACATATTTTATACTCACCCCACAATGCGTGTAAGTTGCTGCATCCAAATCTGTGTACATTGCCCACAATACACAAAAGATGAAGCCTCCAAGTGGCAGTGATACCGTTCCTCTCGCCAAATTTCGAAAAGGAATCCTGACGATATTCCAGGCTCGCTTTGAGGAATACGAATCCTCGTCATCGTACTCCGAAGTAGCATATTTGACCAGCTTCGAATACAGAAGTTGCTTGTTCAATTCTCCCTCACTCATTTTGTAATGAGCATTGATGTCTTGACGTCTTCTTGAACTAATTTACTTGGAACAACTATTCAAATCGGAGAGCATATTCCTCAATTGATTAACACACTAACTAGATACACTAATGTACCAGTAATATACCTATTTACAATTCCCCTATTGCCAAGAGAGCAATAGAATTTGTTAATTTCTAGAGTATCTCGATCTTACTACGAATTCAATATATATATCTTTATAACTTTAGAGATTTACTGTAAAGTAAATTACGTATGTATGTCTTACGCGTGTACGTATGTATTTTGTTCGATTATCAGTCGCGGATTGCTGCTACACGTATAATATAAGTGTTTAGTGAATAATACTAACTGAAAACAGTTACTGTCAAAAAATGAGAAGAGAGAATACAATACAATCAATACCTTTTTCAGTTCTACACTAACAAATAAACAACTGCATACAATGTAATTTGTGTTATTGCCGTTACTTCCAATCCAAGTTATGTGAGCAGAGAGCTAGCAATCACATTCGTATCATTACGTATCAAACCAGCATTCTAAGGTTTCTTAATCCAAGTTACTTGTAAGGTCATATGGAAATAAATACTTGTCATCTCATTTTTCCCGCGTGATCAGTTACTAAACTAAAATCCGCGTATTAAGGACATTCACTACGGTCATTGTAACTTTGTCTAGAAAAGATACTTATTTTACAAACCCGGAGCAATTAAGGTTGCTGTCAGTCACAACATAACTATTACAGCTATGGCAAAGAAGACATTTTGACGAATTAATGGCAAATGTTTCAAACTGAAAAAATGTACATTTATAGATAGATACCAATTATTGAAATCATTAATTCCTGAAATGGCTTTGGCTATTCGTTTCTTCCAAGCACAAATGTAAATACGGGCACGTGGCCATAATAGGATTGCAGAAGGACTGATGATTAATGTCCTATCCTAAACTAGTACTTATTCAATATTACGCAAAATAATACTTGCTTCAAACAAACTATGCTGTTTCAGTTACTTTAGAGACAATACCAACGTGATTATAATATTTTTACATGACAACAGACAACTAGCCAACAAGACAAGTTAGTTGACAACTACAGCTGACTGCAATGAGGTTTCATGTCACTAACATAACACGGACAACCAAATGAAATCTGCTAGTTCTAGTTGACAAAGATATTTGTTTACTTTATGGAATGAACTATGAGCTAGCAATTATGTTAGGTTTCACATTTACTGATTAGGCATGACATCAACACCCAAATTTTGAACTTGTAATATTTGTGCAGTTGGCAGTATACTCTAATATTTTAAATTACCCAGAACCGAACATGTCATTTAGTTTTGAACTCAATGCTAGCCAATTGAACAACTGATCATGTGTAAAATACGTATTTTCCAGCTACCCACTTCTATTTGTACTACTGTGAAAGGCTCATAGTCTCACTACAATCGTTTTAACCAAAGTTTAAGGTTAATTTTGGATTTGCATGTATGTTAGGTGTGCACTGAATACAAACCGTCAAGGTGTTGTTGGAATTCTTAACAAAATGAACTACGGAAAAAATACTGTACAGAAATCAATGTTTTACTTGTCATGACCATCCCCAACAACACCTCCTAAGCAATAATAATGTACTTTTTATGTAAACACAAGCAGCAAAGGATGGGAATCGGGATGAGAATAAGCTAAAAAAGTATGAGATGCACGATTCACGTAATGTACTCCAGGATGGGAAGAGAGATCAGCGAATATGTGTGAATCCAAGAGCATGTAGGTAGTCGAGTCGTATGAAAACGGAGAGCATGGAAATACCATCGCTATGTCTTCAGCAGCAACTTACGACTACAACATTTATAGCAGAATACATGTTACACACATATTTTGCATAGATATGCTATGCTATCTCAGGAGGATACTTGTTATAGCTGTGTTGTAAACGGTAAGTCTCTTAGCATCTTCCTAAAATTCTGCATCGGATGCAAAACAAAGACTTCAAATTGAATCAATATGCAATTTAATCTCCCAATTTTGCAAATTACATTAAATTATAAATGTTTATAGAATTAAATGCACATTTAATAGCCTTCGGCCATTGACCTATTGTCCATGAAAATATTTTACCTAAGCTATTGCAAAGGATTTCGTTCGCAAAGCTATATCATAAATGTTGTATGGGATGCTACTGCTACAACATAATGTTAGCAACACTAGTCCACGAGTTTGAGCTTCGAAATCATGCCACCATGGTCACCACGACATTGTCATTGACATGACCTTATCTTCGTTGCCCTTTTTACTTTGGAAATCACACTGCTTTCATTCTAACACAGATTTTCAACGATTTAACATCGCATTTTGAATAACTTATCTCAACATACCCGACAATATATCTTACCCCACGCCTCATGCGGCAACTACGAAACTTGTAGTCAACTGTTGGCAGAGAGCTAGCAAGGCTTGTACACATAGAGAACGGCGTATTAGTTGAGATCAAAACTTGAACAGTGTCTTTCCAACTTCACCGTATATGTGTGGATAGAAAAGGAAAGCTTGAAGATCAACTTCTGACTTCTTAAAAAATTGAGTTCGCAGTACAACGTTACAGAGTATGTGTGTAGCACATACTATATGTGTTGCATACATTCAATCTTCAATCTACTTTTTTAGCTCTAGCAGCCACCAACAAGACAAGCATCTCCTTATGTAAGCTGTTGGGTTTTAGTATTCAATGTAAAGACATTTTCAGCCGTCCGTCACTTGTTTTGCACAACGTTTAAGAGGAAACCCGAAAAAACTAGAAAACAGTCAACAACAGGGTTTAGTACCAACACAAATATCACCTCAAATGAAACTTGCTTATCTATCGACTATAAAATCTTAGCTAGGTTTCTAATAGGTGGTAGTTTGTTGGGTTAAATCCTATTTAAACATACAAACTCAAAAGACAATTTAGCCTGTGTTAAAACAAGTTGCCTGATTCCCCGTGTTTGTTCCGAAACTTAGTTTTTTTTATCATCTGACTAAGTTTTCCATGGATGAGGAGGAACAACCAGAGTGGGCAGTGGTACCCGAAGATGAGTATGATGCATTGAATGACGAAACCTTTGGTGGAACGGGTGTCGAATACACATGGGAAGACCCAGCCTCCATATTTCAAGATCTAAACAAAGGGTTAACTGACCTTAATGGAGGTAGTAATGGATATCCCAAAACTGGTTTGCCGACTGTGGGGGCAACTGCAACCCCTGACGCAGGACCTAAAGAGACTGAATATTTTGACTATGACAATGATAATGCTCTGGAAGAAAGTATATCCCGACTTGTACTGGACGATTTGGAGGACACGGAGGATGAAGAAGAGGCCAGAAAGTTAAAACTGAGTCGGTTGGGTGCTTCATCAAATTTCAATACATATTTTATGCCACCTCAGGTGGCATCCAAACACCTACATTGGCTTGTAGACAAGGAACTTCCTGGAGGTAGCTCTCTACTTGGCTCTTCCGTATGGTCAATGCATCCCACAACATCTGATGACGTTTCCTCCACACATCATACACCTCCAGCGCCAGTAATTAAACCAGTTCAACCAGCTCCTGTCCCTAATATCCCGATTAAACATCCCGTTCGGACAAACCACATCGTGCCCAATAATGATTTAAGTGGTAATAGTGTTGTTGGTAGTAGCGAGAGTAGTATCAGCAAGTTTTTTGGTAATGTTCCATCAAGCACCCCTAAAAACTTGGCCAAGGCCAAGAAACCGGTTTTTAAAACGGTGGAGGAAATTGAAAAAGAACTTTTGGAGGATGGGGGGAACGCATCATCGGTGCCGAGTTCTACGATCGACGAACCTTCTCCAATTACCAATGCCAAGCCAAAGGTTTTAATGGCAGAAGACTTGGAACGTGAACTGATACAAGAGTCACCTATGCAAACTCCAAAAGGTGTTGACGAGAGCTCATCTGGAAGAACACCTTTGCAATCTTTGGGCCAGTTCAACCAAGTATTTAATGCTGATTCCCCAACAGGACAACAAAGCCAAGCACAAATCACACACAATCAACAGCAAGGCTTTCAAGGGCTGCCAACAAGCAACGCTGCTAATTTTGGACCATCTGCTAATGTTAACTTTAATAGCATGGCAACTGGTCCTCAAGGTGTGATGAATTCTAACGCAGCAAACGCAGCAATTAATAACTTTTTATTGATGGAGCAACAGAAACAGCTTTTATTAGTTAGGCAAGGTTTGTTACCAACTCCTCCTCACCATGGGATGCACCCTAATATGCTACCTAGTGGTCCTCTTCCACCCCAGCTTGCTCAAAGTTTTCATCATCACCATCATCAGCAGCAACAACACCTTAGGATGCTACAACATATGAACCCTCATGCTATGAGACATCGAATGCCTATGATGATGCCTCTCCCACCTGTGATTCCTCAAATACGTCCACACGTTCATCCTCATGGCTTTGGGCCAGCACAGGCTATGTCCAGCGGTTACAGGAAACAAATGATGAAGACTGACGATCCATATCGAGGTCTGATGACTGAGAAAGATAAGCAGAGGTTGAGGAATATTCAAATCATACAGCTTCAAAATGATCATCCCTTTACTACAGACTATTACAGCTTGGTGAGTCATCAGAAAATTTATAATTTAAGTTATTAAACTGTCAACTATGATAATTATTTAAACAATACAAACTTTAAAAAATACTTGTTTTAAATTTTAGATGTACAAAGTTAAGCTAACTCCTGGAAGCGGGGATGATGTTCAGAAGCATCAGCTTCTTAGTAAATTGTATCCAAAGAGAGATGCAGAAAATGTTCAAAGGAGTCACTATGAGCCTGCACGGTTTGAAAACTCATTAGGAAAATTACAAGTAAGTGCAATTACTTAGGCCTACTTTTTATTATATTTAAAATAATTACTGTGTATAAGTAGTATGTTGTAAATACACTCACAGCAAGTGCAAATTATGATTAAACTTATGATTATGACTTACAGGCTGTTAGTGCTTTAGCCCCTAAGCGTGTAATTGATACTTTTATTCGTGTCACTGAGTGCCGAAACGCTTCCCGTGGAGGGATGAAGGCCTATCGTTATTTACTTTTGGAAATTGAGAAAGTAAGTCGAAACAAGTAGAACGGTTCACGCAACTCCAACTGGAAAGATATATCATATATAAAGTTTGTTGACTTCATGATAATATACTAACAAACTTTTTTTAGCTTTATGAATGCTTGCTGACCATGGAGGAAGCCGATATTCGGGTAGCTATTTTATGTAATGCTGACGAAAGGGATTTTCACAGAAGAAGTCAAAATACGGACA
>JAANSM010000655.1:4382-25109 GCA_036850725.1 Orchesella villosa | reverse complement strand
ACAGGGTTGGAAAACAGAATACGAATTAAGTTTCAAACCAAAAGAAAAATACAAACCCGTAACTAAATACCTGGGACGAAAAGCTTTTAATGCATCGGCTGCAGATGACTCCGAAGCGTTCTGACTTCTACGATGATCAACGATACCTACTTTATGACGATCTTCATCAATTACAATGGGGAACTCAAAGACTGTGCTTGTATCCACTACACTTTCAAACACCTTCTTCCCAGGAAAGAGGAACATGCTGAAAAATTTAATTTCCGCTTTTGTAACCAGCAGAGTCGCTGCTAAAGTGATGTAACATGCTACTTGATAGTTTAAAGAGCAAGTTTGTAAGTCAGCCCTCTGACTTGCTACTTCAGTCGTTCTAGTTAACCCTGCAAGACAAACACGGCACATATTTTTGTAAACAATTTTGATTTGGTCTTGCGCCTGGTTTCCTTCTTGTTTTTTGTCTTGCGGCATACTCCTATAATATGCTGCGGCCAGCTTTTCCCCTTTAATAAATTCATCACTTGTCTGGTACACAAGTAGTTCCAATAAATGAATTGCTAATGTCTTCAGATTCCATTCGTAGACGTTTGTTGCTTTGATATCCTAAAAAAATTAAAAGTTCATTCAATGTATAAAAGAATCCAATAGATGTTTTAGAAATTGTAGTTAATTACCGTTTTAGCTAGAATGTCGTAAATATGATTTTGAAAGAATTTCTCAGCTGCAGACTGCTTTAAAGAAGCCACTACTGGGAGTAGACCAAACTTCCAAACCGGAGCTGTTTCAACTAACAATTTGGACTCGGAAGCAGTAACGAAGTTGTACAAGTGTGAAGCCATACTAAGACGTACACTGTCAGTTGTATATAGAACTTGAACAGCTTTCTCTAGAGATTCTCGAGCCTGTCGAAAAAGCACGTGATTGGTATCATTTTTGGTCCAAACAGATACTTTCTGAATTGCCCACAATATTGGATTTAACAAATTTAAATCCCTTGGAAGTTCTTCGAACACTTTTAATACTCTTCGAAAAATGTGGGTGACGAATGGCTCGACTTCTGACCACGACATTTCCTCAGGCTTTAAATCGTCAACTAGTTTGCATACAGTTTTCCTAAAAAGCATTTACGCAACATTACGTGTAAGGGGTTTATATTAAGTATAACACTTAAGCATGATGTTGATGTAATAATACATATATCTCATATCAACTTACAGCAACTCTTCAATGATCTTGCGGTTCCTTGAAGATGAAAAGACACATACGTAACCAAACACCTCAGCTTTTTGTTTTAAATCTAGATGAGTAGCGCTCATTAGATAATTCCCATTCCACCATGAAGAAAGATCAACAGAATTTCTACATGCGTTAGCGTCCACAGCTATCAGCCCAGCAAATATTTTCACTGTAGTCTGTACATCACAGTTGATCGAAATCATTCTCCAGTGTTTCATAGTCTTATCAAACACAGTTTGCCCAAACCGCCTTTTCAGACTGCGATCAGATTTTAACAATGATAACGTTCGTTTGAATAAATTCTCCTACGTCTTTGATCGGTTTTTGCAAAACCAACACATCAAATTCGAACAACTTATCACAGTGAATTAATGCAGTCACTAGCTCCTTCTGGAAAATCTGTCCTTTGGTTGCAGCAAGGCGAAACGTTCCGTCATGATGTGTTACACAAGTTGCATCGTAAGTAGCGTCAACCACCGTATTAAGGTCAATGCCACCGCAAAGAGCTATCACCAAGTAGCTTTCAATTATTTTTTTGCAGTGCAGACTCAGAGTGTGCGATTCCCAACTTTGTCCAGCAGTTGTTGATTTTTGAATACACAATGTAGATTGAATTGCACTCCAAAGCTTTTCATTCATTGCATTCAGATTGTCCTGAGTGAGCATGCATGTCAGCAATCCGCCTTCAGCAACGGCTCGGTACCACTGGACTTCCCGAAGAGCTACAGATTTATCGTCTCTTTGAATCAAACTGTCAGGATCAAATATGAATAACGAGTGACATACTGTCTTCATTGTAGCAGTGGGCGCTCGGAAAGTCCAAACTTCTACAAGAGCACCAAGTAGTTCCGGAGCGTTACTTAAATGATTCTTTGATAGTTCCATCGCATACTTCAACAAAATATTCAGACTTTCACTGTCCAATAATTCCCAGGCAAATTTTAATCGGCTAAACATCCTGAGAAGAATTAGAGTTTCTTCATCGTTAAGTCGGTGCTCATCCTCTGTCGCAGTACTTAACCCGAGTAAAATTTTGCAAAATACAGATTTCGAATTAGTGAACAAAGTTTTCTTCAGAACTCCATTCAGAAACAAAAAGTTATAAAAGTCTGAAGAAGCTTCGAGGAAAACAAGTTGATCTTGTATTCCATTTCCATTATTTACAGAGCTTTCTGCGATGTCAATCCAATTTTCCAAGCCCTTTTCATCCTCTACTCCTATGAGATATGCTTCCGTTGAGCCTTTGTCTACAAAACAAGAAGAAAATCACTTTATATGATAATTCCTGCTCTCCAAGGAAAAACTAATTTGGAAAAGGGCAATCCTTCAATACCTGGTACACATGGAGCCAATACTGAAGTCAGCCGTAAACACTCTTCCCGAAAAACTCGAGCTGAATTTCCTCCACGATTCACTAACCACTGTACAACATTGGAAAGAGTGTGTTCTGATCCAGCATTTGCATCAGGTTTAAAGCGGCGACGTAAAGCCTAGAATAAAAATAGGCCACAAATATCATAATCGATATTATGAACACAATTTGATACGATTCTAGAGCCTTGAATTTTTATTTTAATAACTACGATCTACGAAATTAAAACTCACCGTATTGAAGATGGTTTTCTTTTTAATAAAAATTCTTTCCAAATGTCCAATTGATTGTTTTGTATTGGTGATCAACAGGGAATCTTCGGGAAGATCTTTTGAAAGTTGTAGACTAGTCAGAAATGAATATAGCAGATCAAATGAAAATTCATTAACCAAATGAGAATCTTCTCTGAAGTCACGGTATATGCTGTTGAAAGCCAAAACCGATCCTGCAATTTAAATATATTTCGTTAATTGACACATTAAAAAAATCAACATTATTTCAAAAACAAAATTAGCACCTTGTCTAAAGTCACTGGATGCATGAGTACTCATTGCGCAAATGGTCTTCAAGATCCCTACCACTTTCAAGTTTTGAGATGATTGTGAATGTTTCATAGACCAAGAAAAATATTCTCCGATGCAGACAGCTGCAAATTCGCGTAGATTCGGATCTTCATGTTGAGAGAGATTTTCCTAACATGAAAATAAATCACTATCGTCATTACAAAGTAATTATTTTTCCACAGCCGTAAGGGATTGTATTCAGTCAGACTAACCGTGAGTATCTGTAATAGTATTTCTCCGTAAGGACTACTTGGCTTAGAAAACCAATGTATTGCTTGCAAGCAAAGGGGATTAAACAACTGACGAACGCAAATATCAGAATCGCATCCCAGTTTCATCATCGACTTAAAAATTTGCTTGAATAAACCATATTTGCCTCCTTCACGAGCTAAATTAAAGTTAATTACACTCAACATATTGAAATGTGTTTGATTTCATTTAATTATGGTAAACACATGGTTCTTTATCAACTCACATCTGCCAATAAATATCAGAGCAACTGTATGAAAAAATTCGCATGCTGATACTCGTGTCTGACGGTTAACTGCATTTTCACAAAGCTCGAGGACCCTGTGTAGCAAGTCATCTAGAAATCAAATGTATTATTTACATAGCATAATTCTTATGTAATCATGATCATGATTTTTCAGTAAACGTATGTTCTCGTACCCAAGTAAAGTTCCGGTTTGCAGTCTTGAAATGGAACTGCATATGTCAAAAATGGCTTATCTGTTGACAACCCTAGATGCTGTTTTTCTTCCAAACGAATGAAATTGCCGAAATTGCCAATCAGTTTCAAGATTTTCAGCTGTATTTCTTTCAATGTAGGATCTTCATCTACTTGCGATATTTGAACATTTTTCTTTACAAGGTCCTTCAAGGCATTCTTTGATTCAGGAATGACTTTCTTTGATAGCTCAGTATCCACTAATTCTATTCAAAACAAGGAGTACAGTTTTAGACCATTGCATCAAAATAGAGCCACATCATACACAATCCAAAATTTTTGACGAAGTGAAAGCATTTACCTGAATGAAGAAAGTAGGTCTTCAAAATAGGGAACAAATTGTTCATAATGATTTCTTATTTCTGTGACAGGAAATTTCGGTTTGAAAAACCATCTTTCAATTGCTTCTAGACCACGAACTGCTAAAGAAAATGAGTTTCTTCCGGTTGTAAACACAGTCTAACAATAAGAACATTTGAGTAAACAATAGTGAGCCTTAATTATAACGAATTTAATGATAATAATTATATGAATGTTTTACTTGTAAAGTTTGATTAAGTGCTGTAAAATTGGTTAGGATTAAAACATCAGGCAACGATAGCCACAATTCAAGAACAGAAAAAAGTAGATCGTCTCGAAACTCTCGGATCTTGGTTCCAAGAATTTTGAAGAAACTATTTAATAGTTTCAACAAGTTACTCCTATCTACGTTGTTCTGAAATAAAATAACAACATTAATATTAATTCTCATACGTTCAATTTTTTCCACAGTTTAGAAAGATGTTTCCACTTGTTTACTTGATCCGTACTTGTTCAAAAAAATCCAAAGTTCTAGCCGAATCAAATACAACTGCAAGAATTTTGTAAAATCCACTAACGTACGCATGAACTTTTATATGGCCTAGTACTTCAACGGCGAAAACTTCGATCCATTTCTCGAATTGCTGATGCATGCTTTTTTCTGACATTAATTCATGGAAAAAGTCTACCACGTTCACAAAGATTTGAAAATCTTTTGCAACGTTAGCGGTGGCACCCTGGACTGGATCAAGTGCGGACAATGAGTTTTCTTGATCTTCAAAGTTGATACTAAGGTCTAGTTTCCCAACTGTTGACAGCAGCCATTTCATTAACAAGTCAAATCTCAAAGTAGCTGACGGCGACGTTCTCGAACCTAAAAATAGCTTCCAAAACTGCATGTATGAAATCACTGGCTTCAACCCGAGTTGACTCATTGCAGATTTCTTGCTGTCCGGATGACTTTTATTATAAGACTCAATTAAAATATCAACTTCAGCTCTAGTTGGAGATGAGATGATGTGTAACAAACTTTGATGGTACACTTGGTCAGTAAAAGGTTCGCAAAGCGGGTGATGATGCTGCCATACTGAATCAATTACTTTCTGCACTGAAATGTGGCAAAATCTTCGATAATTTTCGCTCAAATCAGGATAAAGGCGTATCAGCAGTACCACAAGCTTCTTTATCGCCTCAAGCTGCTGCTCTGGAATCCCAGTTGAGGAGTCCAGCGATGGGATAATGCTCGCGACAGCATCGAGATAAGTAGGCACAGTAATCAGTGAGCTGTTATATTTGTCTACAGTTGAAGAATCTAGTCTGAACAATAAAATAGAACAATAATTTTAAAATGATTCACCACACGCTACTATTTTAGAAGTAAATGTTAACTGTTGCACTTTACTCGATGATGATGTTGCTAATATGCTGCATAATCAAGTCAAACATTTCTTGTGTTTGTTCCTGTTCTTCACTAAGACCAGACAACATGCCAAACCCTCGGACAGCAATTCCTAATTCCGTCTTGTTGGGATCCTTTCCTGTCAAGACACTTTTGAATTTGTCTCCAAAAAACTAAACAACCGTAATTTCGTTTACAACAGAAATAAAATTAGATTTTGATTTGGTTTCACTTCATTCATTCTATCGAACTTACCTGAAAGAATTTACTTCTTTCGGATTTTGACTCATCAACGTCCATTAAGCATCTTGAATATCCAAATACTGTTTCCAAAAACTGGTACATAGCTTTACGACCAACTCGATGATCATCAGCATTCGAAGACTTTGACCAAGCAATTAAATCCTCATACCACTGTTTATACTTCCTAAATAGACCCATTTGTAACAAAGCCCCGTGATTAGCAACAAGTTGCAAGGCGGCTAGTGAAAAAGAACAGTTTATCATCAAACTTAACTGAAGACTGCTGTATGCAATAAAACCATAAATAGACTTCTTACCCCTTTGAAACTCTCTGCGCTTCAATTTCGCCTTACCATCCCCTTTAACGATAGAGCACAAGGGATCTACAATCTGTTCCAAATGATCTTGAAACTGAACCCATGAAGCATTGTCTGTATCAAGCGTGGTTCCAAAAGTTTTGAGCACAGCGTCCATCCCATTCATACAACCGAGTAAAATTGAAACTTCTAAATGAGCATCGGTGGATTCAACCTACACAAACAATGTTTCAACAGCATTTAGCAACATATAAGATATCCAACAAACTTATTCTCAATTGATTTCCTTTCAAACACAAACCTGTGAACGAACAGTTGTTGTATAATGGTTAAATAACTGCTGGAAACATCCTTCTTTTTTCATGAATGTTTCATGCCCTAGAGAACTGAGAATGCCCATCAAATGAAACATTTTTGCTCGAACAGTTGGCTGATGAACACTCTGTTCAGATCGTTTCAATAGTTCCCAATAAAGTTCCGATAAGTCAAATTCTTCAATATCTATCGTGGTTCCAAAGTTATCGTACAAAGTGATAAGACAATCCAAAGCAACTTGCTGTAGTCTAGCATTTTCCTTGCGATGCTTCCAATACATATCGGCAACCAGCTGTACAAACAAAATACGACAATGACAGAAGATGATGTAAAGATGTTTAAGAATAAGAAACTTAATTAAACTTGAGCAATAAAACATATTCCGCAGCGTCAATGTGTGGATAATAAAGCTAGTCACCTTAAATCGTATGCAGAAACGGGTAACATCGGCTTTCCACTTCCTCTGCAAGAGAAGAAACTGAATGAATTGAAATATTTGCTCCTTCGCTTTTTCGTACCACTTTTCACCAAGTTTCTTTCGGAGAAAGCCCAGCAGCCCTTCACTAGGAGTTTCAGGAAACATCAATCCTAGATAAGAATCTGCAAAATACAGTAAAAACGTATGGAGTTTCATATCTTAACCTTTGCAATGATCAATGACTGATCTGATGACGCTTCTTGTCAATTCACAAATGATGTGAAACAACACATTTTCCAATCTAATTTGACTGATACTGACTTCACCCTTACCTAGTTTGGATGTATCAACATTTCCAGCGAAAATATTCTTCAATTGTTCAATATATTCCAGTAAGGCATCCTGAGGAGGAAAATCTTCGCCGATTTCCGGCTTAAACTTCGACACAATCGCCTCCAACTCCATTTTCCACAATAGCTGCTTATGACTCTGATATCAAATCTTTAAAACTTCTTTCGACAAGTGACATGAGGTGTAATAGGAAGCATTTATTGGTCACATTTAAATTGTCAGTTACAAAAATCCTCATATCTCACCATGATTGATCAATAAATGTTGAGTGTACAGCGTACGAACCCTATATGAAATTATAGGTCAATAGTATGATTTAAATGAAGTTTCGTTTGTTGAAACACTTCAATGTTCAACACTTATAGAAATGGACGTCAAATTACAATCAACGGTACGTCGGTACATGATCATTAGTAAAAGCAGTTGACACTTGACACTTGATGTTGACTTTGTCCAAATCTTGGAATTGTTCAACACTTATAGAAATGGACGTCAAATTACAATCAACGGTACGTCGACGTCGGTACATGATCATTAGTAAAAGCAGTTGACACTTGACACTTGATGTTGACTTTGTCCAAATCTTGGAACATGGAATGTCAAAGTAAAAACGTTCAGAACAGAAACGGATTAATGTTAACAAAATTGAGGAAGGACTGGATAAAAACCACAAAAGCTTATCTGTTATCTGTAATCCGCGAATGAATAATGAAGCGATTGAAACGAACAATTATCAACATAACAATACCATGATTTACATATTTATCATTTATCTACAAAATCTAGAGGTCATGCACATTCATGTGCTTATTGTTTGTTTAGATTTGTTCACTATATCATCCACTTGACGTTCACAAGAAATGTACAGAACGATTCTTTCCCGCAGCATATTTTGAAGGAGATGAGAAGGGGAGGTGCTTATGCATTTTCTAGTATATTTTCTCTTCTATAAGAACTTCTCATATAGAATATGCCTTATTATGACGTCCTTCACGAAACAGATACAATGTAGAATGTATACAAGAGCAGTCATCACCATCACCTGATACTTGATACACAAACAAACGAAGCAATGTGATTTGCAATTCTGCAAAGAGAAATTCTTTAAATTTTTTGTTCATTTTTTTACACCACAACCTCATCAGAAAGTTGAAATCAATTTCTTGTCGATAAGCTCTCAATTTTATGAGGCTGCTGGCTGCCCTAGTTCTTTTGTAGTTCGCTCCTTGTTCCAGTGTCGATTAATAAAGTTGAAAGATGGGTGAATAGTCGTTAGTTGATAGTTTTAAGTTGGTTTACTAGAAGTTGTCACTGGCTAATCTTCATCAAAGCAGTACGTTTGACGTATGGATTAAGCTTAAAGTGTAAAGATGACTAAAAATGCAGTCATGCTACGTTAAGTAGCTACTGATAAATGTGTCGTTTGTTGCAGTTGAAGCTAATTAAAGGGACGTAAAGTTGATTAAATTGTAATTGTGAAGTGATTGGTATCGCTGATACGGTCAATTTAAAAGTGAAAGATTGACGATAAGTCTGTAGTTGGTAGTCAGTAGGTGGTAGGTGGTTATTTGTTGTGTGTATTTAGTCATTAGTGCTTCGATTTTATTTAGTAAACGTCAAAGTGCAAAGTAGTAAAAGTTGTTAGTTATTCGTTGAAAATCTTCACCTTTTGATTTACTGCGATTGCCGTTTATTATCAGTCATCAGTGGCTTGTTGCAAGACCAAGATAAGAGATCAGAGGTTGGTGGTCAGTGGTTGGGTTTCGATCGTGTATCTAATTATATTGTTATTATAATTTTTAGCTCTAATATATTTATTTTATGTAAATTCTGATTGATAGTTGATCTGGTCGAAGACAATCGGGAAAATGTTAAGTCAGCAGAGCACAACGGGTTTTTGTAAGTGGATCGTTTTAAAACTACATTTATACAAACAGCTTATATTACATCATTCGCTGTCCACATACCATAATAAGTATTACTTTTAACATTGAATTTGACTCTTGTTTTTTAGATAAAGCTCCAGTTTGCAAAGGGCTCTTTAGGATGTATGTTTTTGACATGTACTGCAATCCATGTTCCAATGATAGCTCATTTACGACAATACCTAGCATGTCAGATTCCACAAGTCATAATATCTGGTCAAATATGGAGGCTACTTTTCAGCAGGCTGACCTTTATCCATACGAAAGATCTTATATGTTCAGCTCTTGTAATCTATTACTTTAGGTAAGCCTTTCTGCGGCTTTAAAGGTGACTGTATCAAATTCAATGATTTTTTAACGAAATAGAATGATAAGAAATAGTAATCGATGTGTTTATTTTGTTGCAGGATATTTGAAAGAAGAATGGGGTCTAGAAAATTTTCATCATATCTTTTGGGCACTTGTACAATCGCTACCATCTTAGAAATATGTACTGTTATGTTGTTGAGTCAATTTGATATCGATTATCACAATGGAGGCTATCTACCTCCTGGCTTGTAAGTACTATTGATACAGCTTTTTCCATTCCATTGTCAACTGCACCTTTCTTGAAGTTGTTTCTATGAAAGTAATATTTATTGTGGATTTGGTTTTGCTTACAGGTACGGCTTGATATTTCCGCTGTATGTCAACTATTTTTTGGACATTCCCCGAATAGCTGTATCATCTTTTATAGGCGTTCCTTTAACTGGGAAAACGGTCACTTACCTATTAGGTCTGCAAGTAGCATCAACATCCCAAGCAACAATTATATCATCGCTTTGTGGTTTGGTAAGAATATCATTCCGTCTGGAAGTCCTGAGTTCTTTCTTAATTACGGTTGGCAATTAAAGTACCAAAAATTTAATTTCAGGTGGCTGGAATCATATATCGAAAGAATATTTTCAAGGTTCAGAGATGGCTTGTCGTACCACGTTTCATTGCTAAATCATTTGATAAGCTGTTCGGTTGGCTCCTTAATTCAAGTGAACCAAAGGTAATTCATATAGAAAGATTAGTTTATATGATTACATAATAATTACAGCTCTCCTAAAACTCACTATACAAACTAAAACTAAACTAAATTATTGGTAATATTTCAAGTACAAGCAAATGGGGGCTACGTTAGAACTTCAAAGACAAGAACAGACAGACATTCTCGAACAGCAGTATTACTACATAAGCTGTTCGGTTGGCTCCTTAATTCAAGTGAACCAAAGGTAATTCATATATAAAGATTAGTTTATATGATTACATAATAATTACAGCTCTCCTGAAACTCACTATACAAACCAAAACTAAACTTTATTGGTAATATTTCAAGTACAAGCAAATGGGGGCTACGTTAGAACTTCAAAGACAAGAACAGACAGACATTCTCGAACAGCAGTATTACTACAATCGAACTCAAGAGTTCCGTCAACAACGTGGCCAAGGATATTCAGAACGATTGGTTGATGATGGTGTGAATGCTGATGGGATTTTGGGATACTTTTTACGTCAGAGGCAGCGACCCACTGAAAATCTGGAGCCATCTCAAGAAAATATTCAGATTTTGGTGGATATGGGATTTGAGCATGCACGGGCAGTCGAAGCTTTGCGGTCATCGAGCAATGATTTGGAAACTGCAACCAGTATACTTTTACGTCAATAAAACTGCACAGAAGGTGTTACATGAACAAGGTTGGTGTGAAACGCCTTAAAACTGCATCTCATACATTGTGTAACTTATTAAAAAAATTATGTCTACCTTATGTTAAATCTTGGAACTTTGAGTGCTTGTCCGTAATTTTCTGAATCATATAATATTATCAATATTATTGTTACTGAAAATTATAGTTTTAATTTAAGTAGTATTTGGTGTGCTTTATGCGTAAATGCATTTAAATAAATTTACCGATTGTTTTCTTTACGATTAAAACTATGTTTCACTGTCCCGTACAAGTGAGTCGTACCTAATTGTATTATACCTGAAATATATTATTTAAAATTTTCATCCACCTTAACAAGCTTTGTATGAGCATAGTCAATCAAAGTTGTGTGATCAGTTGGTAGTATTTTTAGTGTAAGTCTGTATTTACAAAAGGTACAGTTGGACTGAGCATTTAGTATAATATTTGTCGGCATTTAATCGATTTCCAATTTTGCATTGCATATTATTTTAATTTTTTTTAAATTACAAATTACATTACAAATACAACAAATTACAATCATTACACTGTGAAATACAAATTCCATAATTGGAATATCGAATCACAGACGACCAATTGATCAATCCATAATTTCATTGGTTCAAAACTTTATACAATTTATAACTAATCAGTTAATTAATTTCCAAATACTTTGACCACTAACCAAAGGTGGAAGGATGCTTGAAGCCCGACCATTCCTTCCGCAACATTATTCATAGAGCCATAGAGGCCTTTCATCAAACTAACTTCATTCTACCACTTTAAAACTAGATTGCTATATTTGTAAGCAGTTTTATTGCAAATTATTATAAAACAGATATATTTCTTTGCTATATTCTTCAATTGACAAAGGAGAAAGTAGTCGATGAAAATGTATATACTAAAGATAAATTATGTATCATTCCGTTTTAAACTTTTACTAGATCCATCATTATGTTGATTAATTGCTTGCTTCATCCCAGCTGTCACTGTCTTCTTCACTTTCTGACTCACTGTCGTTGTCAGACATTTCAAGTGCAACACGACGAGCTAAAATTGATGCTACATCACAGTATGTCTTACAAGCTTTGTCGTCTTTACCACTGACTTCCTTCTTTTCAACTTTTCTCAATGCAAAGCCTATAAAGTGAATTTAAAAAAAGTTAATATAAGTATTCAAGAAATAAACTGCAGTTGTGCAGAGGACAAAGGAATGATTTCTTATCAATACCATCTCTGATTGCTTTGAGCAAATCAGATCGTCCATCTATGGCAGGAGCAGGAACATTTTTCTTCGCTGCTTTCACCATGCTTCCGTTCACAATTGGTGAAGGGGGTGCACTCATAAATGGCGGAGGAGGAGGTGGAGCACTCATTATTGGTGGGGGAGGAGGTGGAGCACTGATTATTGACGACCTCAAAGAAGACTCGTCCATTATTAGGGGAGGCGGCGGAGGTGAATCACTTATTAATGATGACCTCAAAGTCGAATCGCTTATTATTGGGGGAGGTGGAGGCGGGTCAATTGATATCCTCAAAGATGATTCGCTTTTTGTTGGCGGTGGCGGAGGTGGAGCATTCATCATAGGTGGAGGCGGAGGTCGTGTTCTCATAATTAAGCGTGGAGGAGCAGGTGCTTCTGGCGGTGGGGGAAGCTGATCTTCCGGAATCGTTGAGATTATCAGCTTTTGTTCTTCATCAGGTGTAGGAGGAGGTGGAGGTAAAGGTTCGTCTAATTCACCTGGTGGTGGGGGAGGTGGTGGCATTGACGCGTGACCATTGGGTTCTGAATCTGTGTTCAAGCTTTGCAGAAGCTCGAGAATTTCAAGCTCTGTTTGTTCAAGTTCTGTCGGTGGAGGTGGTGGTGGTGGCAGCGTGTCCCTGGAACTCACTCCGCGCATTGACCTAGTAGGGGTTCCTGAATGGGAACTTGGATGTTTTCTATATTAAAAGTGATTACGATTACACACACAATGTCAAAGGTAACTCTCCCTGCTCCATCGCAAATCAAATCTATTACTTTTAATCATCTATAATTGTTATTCTTAAGTAGCCCCAAATGTCACTATATTCGTGTGTGTTTAGACCGCAGTAGCTGTTGTAATGTGACTGACCATGATTTAATCGTGGAGTTTACCTGCCAATTCGGATTACTAGTATCCGCTTTGGACTTATTAATTTTTGCCAACATGAGTTGAACTGGGGATCAGCGTGTAGTTATTTTAGTAAAATTCATTGCTAGCGATGGGGTAAAGAATATTTATTGAATCATTAAATTAAAATACAAACCTAATGCTTCCCCTGGCTTGACGTTCCCTAACATTTCCACTGCTAGTTGGAAGAACTCCATCTGGGACTTCCGAAACAACCTTTTGCATACAAAGTAGAATGTGGTAACTTTTTGTAAACTGAAAACGTACGGTAAAGCGCAAGCGACATAACTGACACGTATATGTTACTTACATTTGCAGATCTAACAACTTCGGGACTAGACATGATAAGTTCACCATGCTGGAGTGCTTTATTTTTATACCGTTCTCGAGTGTTTCCTGGTTGTCGTACTCTATTCTTCTGTCTTTGACGTCCTTCATTTTTTGGTTTATGGAGCTGTAAATTATAAGACCCAGAGGTTGGATGTATATCTAATATGTTGCTTTCCAGGAGTCAAACTCGGGATATGATTAAAATTCTGCTAATAATGCAATGAATTGGGGCAAAGTGCAACCTTTTTAGCTCCTTTCTGTGAATCTTTTAGCATTTCTTGTCGCCATAAATCGAAGAAATAATTTGGATCTGCGTAAAATTTAAGCCCATCTTTTCCATCATCCCTAAAAACATTAAGCTTATCCAGAGGTGGAGGTTTGCCACAGAGATGGTACGTTTTTAGTAGTGCTGGTGGTAATGTAGGTCGAGCTACAACTTGCTGGTCAAATAACGTTGAACTTTGGAAGGGCTTCGTATTCAATGATTCTTGCATGGACGCTACTACAAGTGCGACACAAATAAAGCGACATCATTTTTTTCGAAGAAACTTTAAACGTATTTAGTTTGCAGAAAAGATATGATAACCTTACATTCTTCTTTATCTCCATCAAGTTCAGCAACTTTTACCGCTAGTTTCTCCATTCTCGCTTGAAGATTATTTGCTCGATTTGTTATTTCAGACCCGGCCTGGATTAGGCTCGAAAACAATTCCTCTGCATTAAGACTAAGCCTGCATACAATAACCGAACATTAATCAATACTATCAAGATCAAGTTTAAGTACTTCTGGAATCGGTTACTGCGCTTACGAGCTTAGTTGACGAATTACATTGGCAAGCGTGCCATTTGCAGTTGCTTCCAGGTCATTAGGAACACGGACATTTTCTGGCAAAACATTTTTGGACACATGGGTCGGCCTGACCCTTCTCAACCCTAATGGCATTTTGGCAACTAATCTGGGACGTATTTTTTTGATGATTAATAATTTACCTTTTGATAAAGTTTGACCATCGACTGTAAGATCTGTAAGCCTTTAGTTAATTGATAATTACACTAACTAGAAGTACTAGAGTAGAGTAGAACAGGGTTTTCGCTCATTGCCCCACCCCAACTCCCTATATTGAGAAATGGCAATAAACAAGTAATGTCTAATGATTAATTTTTTTAACCAAACTAACAAAGAAATACCATTGTTTTTGTATCTACAAAAATTGAATAGTAGTGCATTTCCAATCCAGCTCATAACGATACATATTTGTCATTTCCCGAATTATTATTGGTAAAGGAAACCATTAAAACCACATTGTATGAAGATTTTTATTGCATTACAATATTACAATCTTTCAAGCAAGATACAAAATTTCATTTTTGGAATTATTATATTTGTCATTTCCCGAATTATTATTGGTAAAGGAAACCATTAAAACCACATTGTATGAAGATTTTTATTGCATTACAATATTACAATCTTTCAAGCAAGATACAACATTTCATTTTTGGAATTACTAATATAATCAAATTAAATAATAGAAAATTTATGCCTATTGAATCGGACAAGCACATCTAACTTCGCAACCCAACAAAATACCAAACCACAAAACCACATGTCTTGGCCTTATTCATTCCCAGTATATCCCGTCATCACTGCGTACACAATGAGTTGAGACGAGGAGACAACACGATACAAGATGCTCATTAATCACTTCCTGTCGTGTACAGTATTCCAGTGCTTGACATCAACTTAGCAGCAATAATGTAGGAGTGAAGACTAGCAATTATTACGTTAGTATCAAAGCCTCCAGAAGTTTATTCATTGTTAGCTATTTCTGTCATTAGTAGCTCTGTTTCGATCAATCCTGCTTTCTCTTATACTTTCACTTTCGAGTTTTCACGAAATGGCTTTGGTTCGTTTGCTGCATTCTTCTTATCCCAGCCCTCCTTCATAGCGACGAGTGACCTAATTAATTTGGCGTGGGGGCAAAGCCAAATCATCCTTCTGAATGTTTTGACACAAATTGGCCTTTATAACATGGTAAGCGAAGGACCAACATTTTAAACTTTGAGCACGTCACTTGGAGCGATTTTAGCTTGTGTACTCATCACTTTCATCACTAGTTTCTAAGTATCTAGACCGTTTCATTTACCCTCTTGTTCGCCTACACCTACATACAGATTAATGTCGACAAACTATAGGGTATGGCTGCCGGTTGCCTTATAAGCAGGCCTTTGGTTCTTGTTGTAGTACCGTTTCTAAATCTTTCATTATTTCGAATTTCTTAAGGTGCCCCATACGATCGAAGTAACTTGTTACTTTATAAGCAGTCCCTTTATATGATCATATGCGTAAAGTTGGATGATCTAATGGCTCATCTTTTTAACCAATTAGCTACTAAATATGGAACTCATTTAGTGCTCCTAAGGAAATACTTCCAATTTACGGAAAATCTTTGGAGTTGGGTTGGGGTGTAAGGCAGATTTTCACCATATTTGGCATTCTTAGTTAAAGGTCGATACTTCGAACTTCAGAATGTGGTTTCAGTAGTGTCTTACCTTGGGATGCTAGGTGTGGTCAAGGGAGTAAGATATATGATATTTGACAGTTGAAAGTGCGTAGTAATGGACTGGGTGCAATGAATTTCCAAAATCAATTGGTTTTCACATTTTCACCGATGTTCACTTTTCTGAAAGAAGGACTTTTATTCTTATATTTTATATTGCTTATTCTAGCGTACTCATTATTACATGGATTATATTAGGAATCTGCGTCATTAATTAATTTGTTATATAACTTTGGTAGCGATATTAGTACATCTAGAGTGCATATTTTCGTAATTTCCATATATCTATTAATTTATGTAAGTTTTTGTGACAATTTAAGGTTGTATTAGGTATTAATGACACCTGCTGACAATGAGTTTTTTATTCTTGTTTTCAGTCGTTAATCCATTACCAATAATTTAAAGCACACTTCATTAAGAGACAAATTACAAGATTAAGCCGAACTTAACACGCCAAGCACAATAGCATTTTCCTACTAAGCTTATATAGTAAGTTCACTTCGCACATTAACATATAAAAAACAGGCTAAACCAGATTTCTAAAAGTTGCATATTATATCTAATTCAGTATGTATATCAGGAAATTTTCGAAAACATTGTTATTGCATGATTATAAAACAGTAATATAGCTTCTTTGCTTGCAAGCTTCATTGAGTTGGCATCAGTAGTCGGTGTAGTTTTAGATATATTAAGCAGAGTAAACGTATGATTCATTTCACAACAAAAACGTTTATTTAGTATATTCTTTGGATTGCTACAGATAATTATCGTCTTTTTAATGGACAATTACTTCTATCGTAATTGAGCCATCAAGCGCTTGCTTCATCCCAACCATCACTATCATATTCACTTTCTGACTCACTGTCACTATCAGACATTTCCACTGCAACACGACGTGCTAAAATTGATGCTACGTCACAGTATGTCGAACCAGTTTTGTCTTCTTTACCACTCACCTCCTTCTTATCCACTTTTCTCAAATTAATACCTGTAAAGTAAAAACAATATTATGTAACTGGTAGCCTAATTTCTATGTTCAAATTGAGTGAAAATTCATGATCATTATAAATACCATCTCTAATAGCTTTGAGCAATTCGGATCGTCCATCCCAAGCCGGTGCTGGGCTGCTCTTTTTCTTCTCTGCTTTAATTATTCCGTTAGAAACTGGTGGAGGTGGAGCACTCATAATTGGTGGTGGAGGAGGAGGAGCTGGTGCTTCCGGTGGTGGTGGAGGAGGCGAAGGTGGGAGTTGATCTTCTGGAATCATTGGAGCTCGAAGAGAATGATTTTGTTCTTGATCAGGTGTCGGAGGTGGTGGGGGTAAAGGCTCGTCTGTTTCATCCTCTACTGGTGGCGGTGGAGGTGGAGGCATCGACGAGTTCCTATCATAACTTGGTAATCCTTGACTTCCAATATACTGGTTATGGCCATTAGGTTGTGACTGGTTTTCAAGTTCCGTGGGAGGAGGTGGCGGTGGTGGTAGCGCGTCTCTAGAATTCATTCCCCGCATTGACCTTGTAGGAGTTCCAGAATGCGAGCTTGGTGGCGTACTGAGTTAAAAAATGATAGTAGAATCAGTTCACATCAAAGTTGTTTTATCATCATAACATTTTAAATCTTCATTGTATCAGCAGTACTGGTTTAATTACACATTACCTACGGCAGTCTCATCCTTAACTTGTGCATACCCTAACTTTAAATACATACGGCGACCCAATAATGTACACTGTAGGTAGACGCTTTTGATTGTTCTTTAAATCAAGTATGGGAATAGATCTAGTAACGGGCTTTAAGTACCTTACTTCAGTTGTATCCTGAGCTGCTACAGGAAGACCTTAACAATTGCTGCGTTTGACTTTTATACTTCTAAAATACTTACATAATCACATGTCAAGTACTTGACAAGCTAAACTAGTTTCACTAACTGAAAATTCATTTTCATTACTTCAAAAGCTAGGAAAATAAGGAAATGGACAACCCTGCAAATACAAAATGTACTGTACTCGTATATACATTAGCTACAAAGTAATATTACTGCATTCCTTTCCAAGACTCATAATTGGAACTACAATGCGATCTCGCAGCCAACATACCAATAAGCAATGCACAAAAATCTTAAGGAACGTATTTTTTTCTACCAACATATATTTAACAGACTCAATACATACGACATACATAAACGATAAGCAGAAATTGATAAAAAGGATCCATGTAAAAATTTACCCATTGAAACCAGGTGGTGGGGCTGGAGGTGGTTGGGAAGGCCTGAATCCATACCCATTAGATAAATTATTAGGAGTTGACGATCCAGCTGGCGTACCTCTCGGTGTGGAAGAATTTGATAAAATGCCCATTGAATTTCTTGAATTAGAATAAGCATTAAGACTGGCAGTACTCGAATCGGAATAAGGTGGAGGTGGAGTGCCATGGGAGTAGTAGCGTTGATTGAGAGACTGACTATGAGCGAGAGCGGGGTTATAATAAACATCATGCTCATACTGGCTCTGACTATGAGTACGATTCAGGTGGTGATGGTTCATGTGGAGCCTAGTTGCGACAAGGATACAAACGATCAGGAAATGACTCCAACAAAATACGCATTTACAAACAAAACAAGAAAGACTATACATATTTACATGGATTACAAAAATACATTAAAGCGAACAAAATAATACGTTTCTTGCACTAACTTTTAATTAATGGTCTAATTATTTTACACTGGTACTATACTTAAGTATTTACAAAGGCTACAAGGTAAGAAAGTTTTTACCACTACCGGTTTAGCTGGAACCAACGTTCTTCTTCAGTCATTGTAGTAAAGTACCCAAACGACCCAATACTTGTGGAACCCCAAATAGAAGAGATTTAGATAAAGAATTTTAAAATAAAATACAAACCTAAAGTCTCCTCTTGCTTGAAGGTCTCCAATATTTCCATTGCCATAAGGTGACTCATTGTATCCAGGATAGCTCTTGGTATCAATGTCAATACTACTAGGCCTTGCAGCATTTTGCCTTTGCTGCATTAATGAATTTGCTTCCGGAGGAAGCAGAACACCGTCAGGGACTTCCGGAACAGCCTAAGTTATAACAAATATGATGTATACGGAGAATAATTTTTATTAACTACAGTGGTTTACTTATATATAATATGAAAATAGCTTACATTTCCAGGTCTAACAAATTCAGGACCGGACATGATGAGCTCGCCATGTTCCAATACAATATGCTTTTGACGCTCCCGAGTGTTATGAGGCTGTCGTACTCTCTTCTTATGTCTTTGACCTCCTTCATTTTTCGGTTTATGAGGCTAAAATTGTGAAATAAAAGATGTTATTTTATGACAAGGACAAAAGGGGAGCATGAAAGATGCCACCACTAGAGGATCACACTGCGAAACTTGCCTCTTGTTGTTCCACCGTTTGATGCTTAAGCATAGGTAAAGATAAGAGAGAAAAATTTCAATTTTTAAAACGGAGCATATTTCAGATAAGCCAGGACATGAAGTAAGAAGAAAGAGAGGTGTCTACACGACTATGTTCTGAAGCAAAGAAATGGGGTAAAGGGTCACCTTTTTCACAACTTTTTCTGTATCTTTAAGCATCTCTTGTCTCCACAAATCGAAAAAGTAACTAGGATCTGTATAAAATTTAAGCCCATCTTTTCCATCGTCTCTATAAACATTGAGCTTATCCAGAGGTGGGGGTTTGTCACAATGATGGTATGTTTTAAGCATTGCTGGTGGTAATGTAGGTCGAGCCACAACTTGCTGGTCAAATGACATTGAGCTTTGGAAGGGCTTCGTATTCAATGATTCTTGCATGGACGCCGCTATAAGGAGCAAAATGTCAAAAGTCATTCTTTACACGAAAGAACTTCTCATTTATGTAGGACACTTTAAAAATCAAATCTACTACTTACATTCTTCCTGCGCTCCATCAAGTTGAACGACTTTAACAGCCAGTCTATCTATTCTCGCCTGGAGATTATTGGCACGATTTGCTATTTCAGATCCTACCTGTATCAGGTCTGTAAACAACTCCTCCGCATGATGACTGAGCCTGCACACATCAAATACAAAAATCATGAATCCTTTACAATGTACTTATCAAATTTTCAATCATTCAGCCCTTTTGAAATCCAGTATTGTACTCACGAGCTCAGTTGAAGAATTACATTGGCAAGTGTGCCATTCGCAGTTGCCTCCAAGTCATTAGGAACTCGGACCCTTTCCGGCAAAACATTTCTGGACACATGGGCCGGCTCTACCCTCCTCAGTGGTAGAGGCATTGTGAAAGCCTTTTTACTATTTCACTGATTCACTGTCTTTTTTATCGTTCGTTCTTTCTCCACGATTCAACCAGCCTTTAAATTGTGGCTGATTGATTTTATGACTGCAGTTCAGCAGCTTTCACCCGCACTCACTACTGCGAACACAAAAACGCAATTTTAAGATACAAACCCAAATAATGAAAATGAACTAAAAAAATTGAAGTTTGTCTCCGAATTCACTCTCGGTGTCGGTTTTTGATATCAAATATTAGACACCAAAATTTTATTTATAAATATTCCTACAAGTCACAAGTCACATTCTACTGCTGACTTTAAAAACATGCCGTAAATAGCAAAAACATAAACATTCTAAATTTCACAAGTTGCAATTGTTCGCTACCTGTAACGTCTAAACTTTAAAAATAAAATTTTGAAAATTACGAATGACTTTAAACTTTACAAAACTTTAGATTCCCATTTAAAGGAGCGAAACCGGGTGTTCTACACTCCAGCAGCTCCACAATTCACAACCCAACCACAAA
>JAANSM010000654.1:0-25114 GCA_036850725.1 Orchesella villosa | reverse complement strand
TCGGTACACGGTTGATTTTGTAAAGAGGAGAATTTTTGGGCAACACCGTGTGTATTTGAGCAATAAGATTGCTCAAATACACACGGTGTTGCCCAAAAATTCTCCTCTTTATAAAGCATATTATGTTGAATTTATATTATGTGCATCCGGCGGTATGTGACAATGTGCCACTAGAAATGGATACACTAAATACAATTTCACAAATTCAATACGAGTTGACACATGAGTGGAGGGCATCGTTATTGACTAAATGCCTTGCATTATTGTATCGGTGGTGTAAAAACTAAAGAAAGATACATTTATTTTAATTTGGTTATTTTCTTTCATCCATCAGTTCTCGCTGTAAGTCTCATACAGAATGTAGATTAAAACTACAATATCAAATATTGAGTGGCATTATACGGAATATTTCATTGGAACTGGAAGTAGGAAGGAAATAATTTTTCTGACAAAAACTATGTTGCTTGTTAGTATAACATAATGCTACAATGTACAGTCAAATGTCAGCAACCTTCAATAATTGAGAAGTGAATTATGCTTTCATTGTTTTGTCATTAATGGCATCTGTATTCGCATATTCAGTAAAAAATCGCTCCAATTGAATTGGGCCATTCTGATAATATATTAGACGCCTCAAAAGGTTGAAGGTCAGACTTGACGAGGAATGAAAAATGAATGCGTGGCTATATATAATACTCATTCCGTGTTTCTAACCTTTATAAAGCTTGGTGCTTACTTACAAGTTTAAGGTCATTTGCTATATAGTTGATATCATATCAATATTGTGTATCCTTTCAACGAGCCCCAAATCACCAGTTGGTGGTTTATAGTTTCTTTTTCTACCGTACCTCACTGAGAAGTTAGTGAGAGATACGGAAACTTTTTCGTTCTATAAAATTCTGGATTCCTGGAGCGTTGATAGTTTGGATTGAAACAATAATTTGCAAAAGAAAAACTTCGAAACAACTCCGTGTTTGACAATGTAAATCCCATCTGCCGTCTCACTTCTATGCATACATAATATTTCGAAGCGATGAGAACCTACGAACTACGCATTCCTATCGTAATTTTACTTTTGTACAATAAGTGCTCTAAAAATTTCATGTACATAAATATATACATTAGAGACGTGCAATGACAGCTGCATACGAGTTTAAAAATATAAATCTGGAACATCATTGAAAATGCGTTCTAACTATATAGATTCGTACGTTAGAGACTGTTAGAGAACAAGTTTTGCAACGGAGTTTCCAACAACTCAGTTGCAATTTGTTTCCAATAAATCCCATCACGATTCATGGAGCTGAAATAAAGAAACCCCCTCATAACTATATTATAGTAGATTCTACAATCTTTGCGCTTCAAAGGTTCTTGTGTTTATTATCATGGTAAAATTCACTTGGAAAAGTAAATCACAATGACAGCATAAATAAAATCTTTCTTCTCCAACAAAGGTAACGAACCTAAGTTCGTTATTCTCAAAGTGTAACATTTGTAATAGTAAAGCAATAGCATTTATATTATGTTCTAAGTGGTATTATCATGGTATACAAAATTGAGGTAGAATATCAGGATCAAGTTTGTCTCTTGTATCGTTGCATTCTCATGTTCGTAAAACAATCCACCGCCTAATATGTGCACTGTATAATAGAGAGATAATACACTTACCTGGTGTATTCATCTTCACAAACTATATCTGGATTACTTATCTTTTGATAAGATTCGGTGGACTAGTTAATAGACAATGATATCTATAACCTTCTCAATTAGACACAACATCTGACGTAATATTTGTTGCTATCATTAAAGTGACCTACAAAACCTACAATCAGAGCTTTCCCTATATAAATATTAAGTAACACGTTCGACTTTCATTATACAAAGGGGCCTCTATATTAGCACTAGAAAGAGCAATGTAGAGACCAGAGTTATCGGCTGGTAAATAGTCTTGTCATATATAATATCATACTTCGAATCACTAAATTATGTACAAGCTTTACATATTAACAGCGACACCGCTACCTATTATATATATTTTTTATCCATTTACACATGAATAGACAAAATACTTGTCGTATTAGTTTAGTATACATAAGAAGTTACATGAGATTTTGCCTACAAAATAGGACCTGCTGTACATAATACTTTTACATGGATGAGACTTTCGTTTCTTTGAATATATTTAATCGAGTTTTTAGCAAGATGTCTAGTATATACTTTAATTAATGTGTATACACACTTAATACATTAAAATATTTGTACACCAGTACAGAATTTGTACATTAGTTTAAAAACTTTTTAGTATGTATTATAATAATACAAATAGTTCCGTCTGATTTGATTATAGGAGATTTTCAAGGTTTTCATTATTTTTGTTGAATCAAGCAGAAACTTATGCATGATTCGTCAACATTTGTAGTAAAACTTGATGATCCATACTATTTAAAGTAGCAGGGTCTATTCCCAGAGCTTTTGCCATAGTCGCAAGATCAAGACCAAAGGACTTGAGTAAGTCTTTGAAATCGACTTCTTCTCCCGTCATTGGATTGAGGAGTTTTGGACAACTCTTGTTGCACTGGGGCCACGAGCATTTCTCTATAAGTCGGATTTCTGTAGCTCCCCTGTTCTTTGAAATCCCCGTTGCTGCATCGCAGATGCTATACCACCGTCGATTTCGTTTCCTCTTTTTATGTTTATTGCTATTATGAGAGTTCCTTTGATGTGGATTAGCCAATACTGTTGTTGGCTCTCCCACACTGTCTCTAATTCCGTCGAGAGAAACAACTACTGCTTTCCTTGTGCTAGCTCTTTCCTGCAGCTTATCTGTACTTCTTTGTGCTTGTTGATTTTTGGTTGATTTACTGCTTCTCGTGGATTTACCCTTTTGTTGAAGCTTCTGACGCTTTTCCAACTTCTTTCTCCGTCTTCTATTTTGTCGGTGATTTTGACTATTGCTGCTATTACTATTTGACTGTTTATTATGACGATGTCGATTATGACGACGACGGTTTCGTCGAGAGGAGTCATTGGACTCATCTGCTGGACTATAATTACCATTGCTACTCAAAGTAGGGAGCTTGGTACTCAAATTTGTTGTAGGAACAGTAGTAGGTGAAGTATTATACACTTTGCCGTGTCTAAATAATCCCCTGTGTCCAGTGGACTGTAGACTAGATTCATGTTCATCAGATTCCCAGTATTTTTGAGATGCTTTTCTATTGTAATAAAAGATTTCATAGGAAAAGGTAATTAATTACCGTCTAATGTTTATTGATCAACTAACATTTGAAATGGTTACATACCTCTTGGGAATGAAATTTGACTCTTCAATAATGCCACCGGATTCCCAGCACTTGAGTGCTCTAGTGAGCTCCACTGAATTTACTTCTACACGTCTCCAATCCCTATGCGTGAGGACTGTATGTGCTAGGCAGGATGGGATGAAAACATTTCTGAGGGGTACAAAGAGATTG
Organism: Orchesella villosa; assembly: GCA_036850725.1. Classification (NCBI taxonomy): domain Eukaryota; kingdom Metazoa; phylum Arthropoda; class Collembola; order Entomobryomorpha; family Orchesellidae; genus Orchesella; species Orchesella villosa. The sequence goes on along the minus strand of JAANSM010000654.1, from coordinate 21,641 downwards.
TTTTATTAGCCATTTCGTTATGTAACTTTCATCTGACTTTTCTACATTGTTTTCTCTATTTATTGAACTTACGTCACATTCAATAAAGTCTTCTTCAACTCATCTCCTACTTTATATACATAGTCCCATTCCTCCTTTTTCACAGCCGGAGTTGGAACGTTATTTACAAGCATCTGAGCTTCGTCGAACAACCATTGAAATACGAATAAGGAGGCTGTTGAAATAAGAGAAAATTGTAATGAGTTTCAATTTAATTAGCAGTTAAGCCAAGTAAGTACTGTTATGTAACAAATTTTATGTCTATGGGTTATAGCCATACCTTTCAAAGTGGGATATACTCTGTATCCGAAAAAGCAAGACCATGGCTCGTCTACGTAAGAATCTTGACACCTCTTTGGTAAACGAGCGTTCCATAAATTCATCCCTTTTCTCAGGGATATTTCAGGAGGACATAAGATCACGTCATTGCAGTTCACTTTGTCAGTGTACAATGGGACTTTGTCAATGAACCAGCCTGAATCTGTTATTCCTCGCACTCTTGTATTTCCTTGTTCGGTAGAACCAAATTCTTGAGTGAGGAGTGTTTCCACATGATCCAAGTTGAGCATTACGCCAGTTCCACCTGCACTAAATTATTGTAATGGAAATTGTATGAAAATTAGTTCAATTTTATTTTTATTCTGCAAGTTGATACAAATGACAGGAAAGCCCATTTGTGGACTGTGCAGAGAATCACTTTGGCTCAATCTAGAACAATTCATACCTTGAACCGGCTAAAATAACAGAGGAATCTGGATCAAGCCCTTCCACATTAACGAGATTCTTAATGACTTCATCGATAATTAAGGCGCCCATGAAATTAAAGGGACTTCCATCATCTCTTCCAGACATTCTTCCACTCCATGTGTCACTGGAGCAATAAGGGATGAAACTGTGGAAATACAAAATGAAGAGAATTGTATAGGTTGTGTTTGACTAATAACTAAGAAAACAGACAAGCATTAAATGTTTCTTGTTTCAATCGGAACTTACACATGGTTTGCATTCCACCAGTACGGATTTTCATTTGGGTCCGATGATAAGATTCCTCCAACTATGGAACGTTAAAAAAGGTTTTCATACAGATATTGTGACTCAGTCAATAAAAACAAAGAAGCTCATAAAGAAAAACTCTCATACCATGTTTTGAACTCGGCCATCCGGAAGAACTCATAAGATGTTTTAACCTATGCCACCGATTCATACAACTTCTTTGATCGAAGCAATACCATCCACCTGTTACATAAAATCAAGGTATTATGAATGAGTTTTGTATTGTATAAATACATGTGAAAGAAGTAGCCATATGCCATTATATTATACTGAATTGACTGTTGCTTTCCCTTCAATATATAAGTATACTTTTTCACATTTCAATATAAACTGTTATTTAAGTACCTTCTAGAAAAATAATCCACAGGTTGTCATCATTGCCTTTTGTCGCAGATTTCCTTATATAGTATCTGAAAACAAGGGATGAAGTAAAATTAGCATAATTGATTTATGGTATATAAGTAAATGGTTAAAAAGCAATCAAATTCTGAGTATTCTTGCGTATTGCATAGGTTGCGTAGAAAGGATAAGCGGAAGGAATGTAATCATTTTTGTAGCACGATCATAGTTTTCCTATGTAGATGCTCAGTTTTTTAATACAATTTTATCTTTATTAAAGTATTTGAACGAGCAGATTGTTTTAGATGTAAATGATATAGTTTCGAAACTTCATCTAAGGGATAGCAATCATTAGAATCAGATCAGAGACAAACTTCTATTTTGCATGCCACAATTATAGATGCAGTAGCCAAAGCACAAGCTAACTTTGGCACGAAACCGTTTATCATTCATTCGGATTTGAACTGCTCACTAACATTGTATGAAATACTGTGTTTCAATCAATCACATATGTCTATCCTCCCGCACGGCAGTAATACCAAATGTAGTAATCATAATTTCATCTCTCTGATCAGAGTGATCAGTCAGTAGCTAGCCACAAGAAACTATATATCAACAAGGGCATCATCCCATCCACCATAATGATAATCTACCATCGTCATCATCATCATGAATTTCGATCTCGTCTAGCAAACGAAAAGCTTCATCACCATCATCATCATCTAGTCATCTGTCTTCAACAACAGGAGCAGCAGCCCAGATGCCTTGTTAGCCAATTCAATATTATAATCGATAAGTACAATCTTTTTCTCCTTTTCCTTTGAAGGGAAGCCGCAAATCGTGAAATGCGATCAAATTCCCTTTAGTCAGGCAGGAGAAGATGAAAAAAGAGCTTACTCAAAAAGGGGCCGCACGACGATGACGGCCAACAGAGAAGAAGGGAAGAAAAAATATGAAGTAGATGAGAGTGAGTGAGAGAGAAAAAAAATAAGTCTTTTCATGCCACCTTTCCTAACATGAAAGGGTGCCGAAAACAGACACATATAATACAACAATAATAATAATCGTATAATCTTGATCTTCCTTTTGGTGAAGCAACAGCCAAGAGCAGCTTAAAAATGTCCATAATCTATGGCTATACGTCGTACACACATAAACGCACGTACAACTTCACAACGTTAGAGCGCTAGATATATATTGAACTGCAATAACTGCATTGCACGTTGTACTCGTTGCAGTAGGTAAAAAGGAAGAAATTAATGTGTAGCAATAATTTGACTATCATGGTTTGTAAGATGCACAAATTTGGAAACCACAGAAAAGAGTTTAAAGCTCAAGCACTAAAAAGTTTCTACAAATATACGGACTCTGATTTTCTATAAAATCACCAAAGCCAAGCGACCAAAAAATACGTATACATACGTGCCCTTGGAATGCGAATGGTTGCAATGTAGCATTCATGTTTTTAAAGGGTTATTGTTATTTGTGGAAGAAATCCATTAAAAAGTATAAATCCGAAAAAGGTACCATTCGTAAATAGCTCACTTCTATGCGTAACAAGCTTTCTTGTAAATTTAATGAGGTACAGCTACGAGCACAATTGAAAAAGCTGCTGCTGTGTATCTTTCGTATTGAACAAAAGATTTTTGTGACAGTTTTCTACTAATTCAAATTGGTTGTAATGAGGGTCGGTTCGATTTGTTTAAGGTAAAAAAAGTAGAGTATGTGCTCACTCATTCATCCAGATTATAAAAAAAGTTGTGAGAACAAATGAGTATGTCAGCTTAAATGGGAGTACAATATGTGGTCACATGAAATGTGTCTGATTTGACATGTACGTAATTAGGAAAACCAAGCTTTTTCGGTGAAACGTTTATGAATCGATTATTATTATATATAGTAAGGGTTCAAAACACAACGACAAGCGAAGTACAAAATTTTAGCAACGCAACCCCTGAGTATAAAGTAGTGCATGACATGTAATATGAGTTTGTGATGGTTTTGTTTTGAACTGGAAATCACGTTGCCCCTATTGAATACTAAAATGGCCAGAGTTGCAAACGACAAACGATTATGAATTACTTCCGGTTTTGGAATATTTATTACATGCTCTGGACTAGAATCATGATATGAATGAATGAGCCAAACGAAAAATCAAAGGGCCATTAAGTATATAATGTATATAAGCAGTTTGCATAGGATGTAGCTAAAAGCTATAGAGCGTTACACAAAAATCATTGAGATTGCATTGTAAGAGTAAAGTGTAACAAGACTTTTTGTTTACCCTGCTGGTGTGCCGTCATTACAAGTGATGGATTTATTTGAGAAATGAACTAGTCCCAATCCCTGTGTTGACTTGGTAAGACGTCTGCTATTACCAATAGCACTGCTACTTGGCTGTTGATGATGGCTCGGTTCAGGAATTGTGGATATTATTGAGCTCTCAATCAAGGCTGGTGCTGATGATGAACCATCACTTGTACTACTACTCCCTTGATAATATCTGATAGACGGCTGGTGCGGTTCTCTTGAGGCTGTAATTTGAGGTTGTTCCTCGTTATTATCACTATTGTTGCTACTTCTGTATCCATTTACACCAGTCTCGTTAGAGATCTCGGGAAATCTGTTTGACTGTGAATGGTGCTGCTGATGATGACTGCTTGCGCTGCTACTACTACTACTTTTCTTTCCACTCACTTCTTCTGCTGGCCACCAAATTCCCTGCAAAATAAAAAAAAAGAAGAAATGCGTATGTATTCCAATTCCTTTTTTGAGTATCAAACTTTCTTCAAAGCGCAATCGCCGCAAGATTGTTTTGTTTGCGTTTTTATGAGTTTATGACAACATTTGCATTTTACTTGTTTTGTGAACTCTCTTACGTTATTTGCTTCAGCTTGGAATTTGGCTGCTGCATGTTTGGATGAGGATGAGGAGCACGATAAAACATCCAGTTGGAGCATCACCAAACAAAAACTCATTAAGTACGTCTTTGGTCCCATGATTAGGGTATTGAACATGTAGCTTTTGCACAAAATCAATAGTATTCCAAAATCAAGAAATAAATTATTTTAAAAGTTAACCGCAAGTTCTTCTCCTCCTAAATAACAGTTCACGGTCTTTCACTGATGGCTGCTGATGCGCTAACATCGGATAACAATTGGAAACTAATGGGGGCGAATGACACTTCTCAAAATTGAAAGAAAGGAAATTTTTCAGCAGCATTCTTTCTTCTTATTTGTTGCTCTTCCTACCTGTATAGCTCACACAGTCTATCTTAGTTAATTTTAAGTTGCTGAATTTCATAATTTGGTCTTGATTACAGCGATTACATGTGCTATGTGTGTAAAGGCTTTTTGCTTCTTTAAAAGTCGAGCAAACCGAAACACTTTCTTAATATTACTTTTACTTTCCTTATACAATTCCACACAATTGTGTGTGTGTCTTATTTTGCGGAAACAACTTGCCAACTTCTCGCACATGAGCTAAGAGAAACCCTGATGAAATTGTTGAGTTGGAACTGCTTCGGATGGAATCTGTACTCAACTCAAAGGTGCGTGCATACCTACGACGAGTCCTTAAAGGTTTCACAACTGCTTCAATGTGTGTGTGCGTTAACTCCAAAAGCAACAACTGCACTGACAGGAGCACGTATATGCATAGCCAGCAAAAGTCTTTTTTCTTTCACCTTTTATGCTACTCGAGTAAGGTTGTCCAAGTAAGTTACAACTACAACTACTACCAGCAAGAGGGATGCATTATAAATGTATATATACTATACCAACTTTGGGGTAACACCGCAATATGTGGTGGAAAAGTAGAGCCAACCACTACATGACCACTGCTTATATAGCTTTACTAACTCTCAGCACAAGAATGGGCCATCGTTTAAGTTGACGTTGACTGCTTCTTCCTTCGTGTGCATCTAACTTCTTGTTGGTATTAGAGAAATCGGCATTGTTGGTATCGGTTCGTTTGTGCCAGGCATTATAACTCATTATCATTATCACATCAACATTTTAGGAGATTGGGGCATAATCCAAATCTGTAAATTCTCATTGGGCGATTTGTAACACTTTAAAAATGATTTATAGGAACCTCTCGTCACGAGAATAAATTTTTCGTCACATATCAGTCATCATACTTAGCATTGTTTAGCTTGAACTGTCAAGTCAAGTCTCTCTATTAGTCACACTGGGAATACTGGGATTCGCAATATCAAAGACAAAAATTTACATGACCCCATAAGAAAACGGTTGTGAGGCGAGCTTGCTCAATAGAAGTTTTGAGGTATCGTTAATATGACCTATCTCACCTCAATTTTCCTTTGCGTTTTCAGTTCTTGAATCTCATGATGGGATATTGCATGTCTTGCGTACTTGTACCTATATACATCCCCCTCCATGATGTCGATAGATAGGCTGAAGCTGATACAAAGCGTTTCATAATTTCTAACCATGCACCTGGTATCTGCTTTTCAATCTTTATTCAAACCAGAAAGGCTGTGTTGTTGCCGTTTGCCGTCTTCCATGAACTACCCATTTGTTATTCTGCGGCATGGAGCGTTTCTTGCAAAATAAGGTGATTTATGAGGGCGTTGAATCATTTAAGGAATGGTAAGTAGAATGCGATGATATATTGATTGTATCAAAGATGAATTGATGTAGTTTTGTACAGTATTTCTTGTGGACTAGCTCATTTCTGTATATTCTTTGAGGTTCGCAAGTATGAAAAAGATTCTGACAATGTTTCCTTGAAAATTGTGCTTATCTAACATGTAAACTGATGGTCATACTACGAATTAGACATAAGTAAGAACGTATCGTTCATAGTTTACTGCTTTCTATACGGAATTTTGGAAGTAAGCAAGGTAGTTCAGGGAAGCGTTCTACAAATAGGATCTCAAGGAACTAGAATTATTTGTGCTAATCATAATTCGTTGCAAATCTATGTTCGAAATTGTAACTTGTTCACACAAAAGTTACCGTTTTATTTTGTCTCAAGATTTTGAAAGATTTGAAAGCATGCTAGAAGTTAGAAGATACTCTTACGATTACAACGTACATTACGTGAATATTTAAAAATAATGCTTTGAATTATAGATGCACTAGCGTATAGCTGAGATAAATGTTCAATCTGTACCAGTAAGAGAGGGAACTATTATAACAACGTCTATATATATTATTTTCTTCTTAACTGCTAATACTGAAGTCGAGTTGAGAAACTGGAAAAAATCCTATTACCAATGTCGGCAAAGTTCAAAGGAAGTTTGTCTGTTTACATAATAGTAGCTCACGGGCGCATTCAACCGCAAGTGTCCGACTTGTTGAGGAATCTTTTTTCCTTCCATACATATTATATAGTGTATTTACTGCATAGCACAACATACGTAACATGTGTACATTTAAGTACATATATATATGACTCAAGTTCTCGTTGGCAGCTAGTTGCCGAGATCTGTAACATCTAATGCTTGATTTTAAAGATGAAGAAACACATTTTATGTTTTGTANATATGACTCAAGTTCTCGTTGGCAGCTAGTTGCCGAGATCTGTAACATCTAATGCTTGATTTTAAAGATGAAGAAACACATTTTATGTTTTGTATCGTATTGTATTCCATCCAAAACAAGAAGACGACGTCTTGAGTGCATATCCATCCCCCTTCTCCTTTTTACTAGTTAGTTACCAAACCTAAACACTAAACCGAAGGAAATAGTCCAACATTTCTGGAGATGTACGCATACAACATATTTTGGGGAAACTGCGATTAATAGTTAGCAATCCAAATCTTGAGAATATACTATTTGCAATTGCAGACAATTATTCACGTTAGGTGCTTCAAATTATGAAGGTACAGTCACAGAGGCTTTTATGAGCTGTACACACCCGAAAATTCATGACCAATCAAATAATTTTAAGCATATAATAGATATCCAATTTCCAAAAAATCATTTTAAGTCTGTACATAGCTATTTAGCTTTCCAACAAGCCTTTAATTAATAAACCGTGTTATTGGATTAGATTTCATATTTCAGTCATATTCTGACTACTGCATGGGTGGCAGGATATAAATTACATCACAAAACAAACAGTCAATTTTGATTGATTTTACCCAAGGGAGAAAAGGAATGTTGCATTCTCCAGTGTTACGCCTTACAATTATCAAATTCCAGTATTTACCTTTGTTTAAGAATGTGAATTCAACAAAGTTTAAGGTTGGAAAAGAAATAAAAGAGTACCAACTAATATTAACTATGTATATAGAAGTAGCAAATTATGTAGGTATACACTTGCTCGGATCCTTATAAAAACAAAAACAATCAGTCGCTGAAAACTAAAAGATGGGGAAAGAGCGAACGTGCTGGTACCTCATCAAAATCAACAACCATGTTGTTATACAGAAACAAACAAACATAACATTACTCTAACATCGATGTAATAAAAAAATATGTGATTACTTCTCCAGCAGCAGTTGGCAGTAGTAAAAAGGCTCATGCTCATTCATTTTCAGCAACCACAGCCAAACATCTTGTTTTGACTACTGCCGACTGAGCGGTGTGTATAAACATACACAGGGTTGTTTTTTTGTATGAAAAGAAATTTTCCAATTGGACAAGTTCTGAATTCGTGAAATGTTCTTTCACGAATTAGAAAAGTGAATAATGAATGTAAATCGAGTAAATTCAGTAATTTACTGTATACCTATGTCCATTTCATGGGGAACAAGAAGCCGCTGGTTTGGAAAGTGGGTGTGTAAAGGAGTAATCGATAATTACAGGTTAAAAAGATGACTGGGCTGCTATTTTGTAGTGTGTCGTTAGCATCATTTCTCTCGTTGCACGAGAAAAAAAACATAGCGCTGACGAGCTAAGCCCCAAAGACTGAAAACTGATTCATCATGTCACTTGAATGGCATGAAATAGAAAAGAATGGGATCTCGTATATAGGTACGTGTACGCGTACTCTCATGCAACAACTAACTCACATAATATAATCAAAAGGCAAAAACTGCAATAATTGAGCATTAGTCAAACATCCATGCTTCGATTCTCAAAATCTCAAAGGGTTAAGCTGAACAGTTGAAGTTACACTTAAACTTTCCTTTTCAGCAGGTATACGACTTTTCCTTTTCAGTTTTTGTATTTTGTATGCAGGTATGACTTTATACGGGTTTACGTGGGCAATGGGCATGCTTTAAAAATTCCAATGTATGCTATATACAAACGTCTGTATATATATATATAGCTACATGCAAGTAAAATATCTGGAGTTCTTCTCTGTACGTAGCTGCAGGTCCCGGTAGGTCGGTCTTTCAAAGAGAGTAATAAATTATTGCAAAGGAGTTGCAGTAAAAATACACCGCTGAGATGTTCAAGGCCCATAGGTAGCCAGCTTTAATTAGTTTTCTTTTACTTCACCTTGTTTGGAGTAATACAAACGATCAAATTATCAATAATTTATTGGGTATATGTAGTTGAAGGGGAATGAAAATGTGGCTCCCTTTTTTACCTTTCACGTTTATGTAGTTAAATATATGCACATTCAAAAGATAGGGAAAATGATGACAGATGAAAACCAGCAGCTAGATCTCATTAGTCACTCAACTACTCTTTCACAAATAATATGAAGATTAGCACATGTGTAATGTGAGATTCCTTCCACACAAAAAGACGGCATCACCTTTTGATCAATCCTGTCAAAATCTTTCAAACTTGAAGGTAAAAGAAAAACCTCTTGGTTGCAAAGTTGGTTGCAAATTCTAAAATGAGGGCTTCATTTTTCTTTCAAATTGCTTTGGGAAAATGTTTCATGCTGTGAAAATGGGAAAGAATGAAATATAAATGATTTTAAAACAAATTTTCTTGCTCCATAATCTACATAAAATGGTCAAGGAAAACGCGAAGAAAGTCATTTTTTTGAAGAAAAAATATTGGAATATAAACTTGAAGTAGCAATCTTGTAATATAGCTTTTATTTTATGATGGAAATGAGTTGTTCAGCTTCTGCTCTTCCCATTTTAATCATAAAAAATGTAGTTTTCTCGATTAATTTAAGTGCTTATCTCGTGTACTGTATTTTTATTTAAATTTCTGACGTGCAGCCCCAATAAATATGATTGTGTACAGGAGTTCTCATTTGCAAGTTGTGTATATCGTTGTTGACTAACAAGAAACATTCAACATTAAACAAAATGCTACACACAAAATGATGATGATGATAATGATGGTTTGTTGTTTTATTTTCAGATGATAATGACGATGAAAAGGGAAGATTTAATGACGATTATGCCGCATACATGATATAATTTTACTACCACGTACACTCGCCTCCTTATGAGGCCATGATATATTCTTGATGATATGATGATGATAATGATATGGCCACCATATATACACCACCACTGCCACTGATGTTTGAGACGATTATGAAGAAGAAAATGATGAGGATGATGAGAGTTTAATCGAGATAAAGAAGGAGAAGTGAACAAGCCAAATTACCAAAAATACGATTTCTTGTGGCTTGTTTTATTTGTTTTCATCATTTCTCTTTTCGGCTTCTTTTTCCTCTCTGTATTTTGTTCTGGATGCCGCTTTCATAAAAAGAGGAAAGAGGAGGAGTTTTTTCTGTCATATGAACCAAAGACGTTACTTACATAGGAACGGACAGAAGACAAAAGATCTCCTTTTGAAAAATATATATTACTGCTATTAAGTATCCTTAATACATGCATGCATAAATAAACTTACAAACTAGCTAGAAAATATACACGCTTCTCCCAAAATCCAACTTGCTATATAGTTGTAATTATGTTTCCTACGCGTACATATGTAGTTCTCCAAACCGTTTGTGCTCATGAGTATATTTTCCAGCTCGTTATTATCTTTTTTTGGTGCCTGCTGGCCCCATTATAATGTAACTGCCCATGCTAGACAAGTGTGAATCATGGTTTTGCAGTTATTTGCTCACAGCTTCGGGAAATGGGTTGTTGTATTCGTGATGTCCGTCTGTCTGTGAAGTATTAGATGGCCAAATTCAAACTAGTCAAACTAGGGTCGCAGTATAACCTCCATTGTTGCGAATGATCAGAAATTTTAGTTGTTGTAATGTTTTGGTTTTATTACATTAAAGAATTAACTGCAGCAAGCTAGTTACATTAGCATCTTGATATAAGAATTACTGTTTTTATATATATAGCACCATACGTTTACGTCTCTCCATTATGTAATGCGGCCAAAATTACTATGTCGTACAATTACTAAATTGCATTGCAAAGTCTCTGGAATTTTCATCACATTCGCTTGCACGCTTTTACTATAAATCGGAACAAGCTGAACTTATATATAGTAGTTGCCGGAAATAAAAGATGGAAGCTAGAAATAGCTATTTGCCTTGCTCGTGCAAGTTACAATAACTTCATTCCGCTGCATCGTCTACATGCGTAATAATATGGGCATAAATCTCATGAATGAGCAGTACTTTTTAGGTTCTCTATTATGTTCCTATTCCTTTTTATTTTTATTTATGCCTTTCCCTTCTTCAGATGTAACTCTGGACTCTGCAGTTCATTTTAATTTGAATTCGTAATCAGCAAGTTGAAAGTCGCAGTATATGTACGCATAAAACATATCCATATTACTATGTCATTTGCGTGATTGCAAAGAACCGAATTCACATTTTGTGAAGTTGGAGTAAAACGAGTAAAACGCTGCAGTAGAGCAGGTTGAATTATAAAAATGCATTGTACTTTGTACTAAATCCATGATAACATTTTTTCAGCCAGTGAAGAATAAAATTTGAAACCTGGAAAATTCCTAACACTGTCCATACATAATTCAGCCTATTTTTAGGTTACGTAAGACTTTTGGGATACTAATTTATTTCTGAATTAAATACCGATTATTTGTTGGAATAAACTCGAACGAAAGGCTAAAAGGGATGTCTCAGTAAACCATGCATGATGCCAACTGGTGTGTTCTTGGGTTTTGTTTCTTTTATTCCAGTCAAGTCAAGCCCAACTGACTGAAGCTTGCTTTAAGGATTTTTACAATTGCAATAAGCATGGGTTTTACAGCAACAATGCATACGCACATATATCTATCTATATATGTATTCAGTAGCTAGCTTTAGCTCTATTTCATTAATTAAGGTGAGCTAAAACCTTTTGAGTGTCGGCTTCTTTGATGTCTTTGAAAACAGGTGTTCTCCGGTCAAACGGTTGTTGGGCTAGGGCAATATATTAGATTAAAAGACGTCAAGCACACTACTGATCCTTCATCCATTTGCTGATAGTTCTTTTCCCCCTTGCTTTTCTTTTGTTGTTGGTGGTGCGCACCTTCGTACAAAATGCTTTAACTGTTAGACAACACGTAGCATAGTAGCTAACTTTACCTACTATTTATATTAAAATTAAGTATGGTTATTAGTTATTACGATTGGTATTACAAAGATATTAAACTACATTTTTGTTGTGTATGATATCGATATGAAAACATTTTTGTTGGAATATTTAAATCAGAAACTATATAGCGATTTCAATTGTATAACAAGTTATACTTGCGCGTCATGTACTAAAATTTAGTAAATACAAAAAATTACTTAAAACTACAGGTCTGAGATGCAGCATCCTACACGCATTAAATAATGGCCGACATTTGTCCAAAATGACTATTAAAATAATTTTGTAAACCAACTCAAAGCTGGACATTTGTTCCATCTGATAATTGCGATAATATATTATTTTACTTTGAATATTAATTTCAGAAGAAAGAGGCATATTATGTCAACACACAATCTAACTTTTGGTGCAATACCTAGTTCAGTTCCCACACTAAGGAGCTACACTCCTTGAAGACAGGCTGTGTAGGTTCGGTTGATAAACACACCATGCAACTCCACTATAGCTTTAGCTTAATGTTTATCGCCTTTATCGGTACCCTAATTGTAAGTCTCTCCTTAAGATCCAACCCCTTCGTAACCCATAGGCATGTTACCTTAATTGTCATAAATCATGCGTTAACTATCCTTGTTCAACAAAACCCCTTTCTCCGAAGGAAGAATAATAATTCTAGGGGTGAACTGTAGTAGCCTAATCTACAACATGACAAATCTCTGCCGTTGAGGGGAATCTTCTGGTTAATATGTTTCGTTGATAATGAGAGCCTCAGTTTTTTTTCTGCATAATATGCGATGGAATAAACAAAGCCATGTACCTAATTCACACAGGTATGTTTATGCATTTTTACGATGGTTAATGGTAGCCGTCACGTCATCAACATCCATAAAACAACATGTATTTTACCATTTTTCTACCGCCACGCCACCACCACCATCTACAAATCCAGTCTTTAGCTTGGAAACTTCGTATTTCTCTGCATAACTTTGTTCACCAGTCACCAGCCTGCTTTTGCTTTTCTCTCTACTCGTTTTCGTGTTTCAATTGTATTGCATGTGCACTCTACAAACATATTGAATCATCATCATATCACAAACGAGCGTGGTGTGGCATTGCATGGCATGCAAGAAATATGTGGTGACTTTCCTCTTCTCCTCCTTTGTCGTTCACTTTTCTGTTGGTTTGGCTCGCCTCCGCCTGACATACATAAAGTAGGCAAGTACAAAAAGATGTGTGATGTTAATATGGACGAGAATGGGAAGAAAATGAAGTGGATTTTTACGACATTCAACTCCATTAAGATCCACTTCATAGTCTAACAATGTGCTAACGAGACTGCGATTTATACCAATTAACATGTAATTATCTGTCGGCACGCTCTTATCTTTTTAACTGCTTTCATTTCTTGCGGCATTATCTCTCTCTCTCTCTCCCTTTCTTCAGCTATATAACGTAGCGAACATAATAACTGGTGGCACTCAATGAGAAGATGAAGATCAACTTTTGTATTTTGATGATGAGTAAGTATACGGTATAGTTACAAACAATAGGAAGATGTTCTTCCCTTCTTCCCATCTTTTCTTTTCAAGCATTCGATTCCGTTTCGTGTTGATGATGGTGTACCTTTTATGGAGAACGGAAAATTATCACGACAACTGGAATTCGTCCTCTTTGAGGCACAAGCTAAAAATGAGAAGAATAAATTCTTGAAATTCCTAAAGAATATGTGGATGTATGTATGGAAGATCTGAACTATAACGCAATTATGCAGTGGTGAACAAAACTTTCTGGTACAAAATTTTCCTTAATTTTTATGAACTGCCAAGCAAAAGTTTCATTTCATATGGATTAATCATCAAACCTAACGTAGTTCTAAGAAAGTCTCTTGTGACCTAATGGTAGAAACATGGACTTCTTAGAAACAGGAATACATTAGACTGGAATTTTGTGATTTCAGAGATTCAGACAGATGTACTAAAACGTTCGTAAAGTTAAAGTAGAGTCAACAAAGTGATCAACTCAAAACTATGACATTTCAATGTGTCTTTTGCCTTTCCCTAAAGCAAATTTTAAGAAATAGACTCATCATCATCAATAATGTTGAAAAATTCAAGAGCGCAGGTCACTTTTATTTCCACCTGAAAACTCAGGTGAATGTGAAGTTGACAAAACAGGGTAGTACACCTTTCCTTCTGGGAGGTGATTTGATGATGATGGATTGATTATCATAGAGCATATATCTCTCTGTCTCTTTGCTTTGGGTTGTTGGGTCATCTCTAATGTTATTACTTTATCTTTTATTACATTTACGTCTCTCATTGTCGGCCTTCCTTTGAGGAAATAAGCGTCAGGAAGCGTTAGAGAATATTAAATTTTCAAAACTATTATCACAAGCTCGCCCAAGGTGTGGTCCTTTGTCAAAGTCTCAATCGAACCTTTTCCTTTGGTTAGCGTCAGGAAGCGTTAGAGAATATTAAATTTTCAAAACTATTATCACAAGCTCGCCCAAGGTGTGGTCCTTTGTCAAAGTCTCAATCGAACCTTTTCCTCTGGTTCTCAAGCAGGAGGACAGAATGACTACAGAGCACAATAAATCAAACCAACGTAAGTAATGCAATATAGGCTCTTTCCCCATCTTTTTCCTTTCAATCTGATGTTATTTCTTACTCGCACATTGTAAAAATATTAGTGTGATCTTGTTAGTGTTATATGTTAGCTTGTTTAGGACAGGACAGAAGAGATGAAAAGAATGGAGGTGCTTTTAAAGAGGGGCAATGTATTAAACAGAGTTTATTTAAGTTATAAATTGGATTTGACTAATGCGCTAAACCCGGTATATAATACCGTCACTTTTTAAAATAGCTTCCTTAAGTAATCCCACGGACTCCAATTGTTGTGAATGGCATAAATTATGTTGAACCTTATGTATACAATTCAATATAATATAATAGAATTTTCCCTTTTGTCGGTATCCTCTTTTGTATCACTCACCTGGGTGTGCGTTCATTACAAACCTATCATCGTGGGCAAAATTTATGTAATGGGCCTTCAAATCAAATGGTAAATTGACAAAGGTCAACAAGGTACCGAACTCCCACTTTGAGTCGACGTGTATATACTATATACACACACACAAAATTTTTCTTAACCACCCTATGAGTCGTCATCCTGACTTTTGACCAATAAACCAACAACTGCCGACAAAAATGTCCTGTGATGAGATAGGACGAGTATATAACTAGTAACTTGTTATTTCTCCCAAAACATTTCATTTTGGAGTTGTAGAAGATGAGCAAAAATAATGTTCTTCCATCATCCCATATTCCCATCCCATTGTCAAAAATATTGCTCTGCTACTCTCCGTCTTTGTTTGGGAGGGACGGGACATCATAAACTGACAAATAGAATTAAACAACAAAAGATTTTCCAACTTTTCCAAGTAGTGAATAGTGTAAAATAGAAATCCAAAGAGAATAATAATATCTATATAAAGTAGGAACTTAAATGCTTATGATGTATAGATGCGTATATAGCGTATTTTCTTTTTAGCCGTAAAACAAGACGGATGAAGAGAATGACATATTATACGTATATAATATAATTCTTGTTTAAGTTTCTTATATACTTTTTCTTATGAGAAATACTTTTTCTCTTGAAGTGTGACACATTGTTGTTTTGTACCCAATATACACAATAAAGCAATACAACAAGTGAGACGGTTTCAAAAAGCAAACACACACACACATTTAGTCTGAAGTAGTGAGGCGGAAGATACTTTTGTTCTGCATTATACCAAGTGAACTTCTTGGTCACATAATGTTGTGATAAATGATATATGAAGGAATGTACAAGTTCATTTTTTCACAGCATTTACAAGTATGGTATAAAGATACCCTAACTTATATAGCTTTGACGGTATAGGTGTTTGTATGGTAGCACTACTACCACCCCTATAATATGCCATGGGTGGTTGGTCACACACATTGAAAATGCCAACTGTATGTATACTTTTACGTACGTGTAGGCAACGACTTTATGATCAAAAGTAAAATATAGAGTTGTAGTTTTTGGAAAGAGATACAGATAGCAAAAGTGTATATATATATGGTTCTGCACGTAAAGTGTTTGAAGAATTTTTGGTATCAAAAAGACAGATGAAAAGGAAGCTTAAGAGCTCAGGAAACATTTGAAAAGTTTGTGATTCCTTTTGTCTCCTGTTCTTTCTCCGGTACAACATCACGCAGCTGAAATTACATTGTTTACTTTTGATTCAAAAGTTCCAAATTGTTGGCAGAGATAGAGATGAGCTTGAATAAGCAATATTAATAAAAGTAATGTAGAATGGCAAACTAACTACTTAACATATGCAGCAAGTGGATATTGATATTTATGCGTCATCTTTCGGATTCAGCTATGATTTCAGGTTTCGCGATTATTTTAATACACGCAAAATTATTTAAAAAATTTAGCTTGAATTTATATCTTTCTAATCTTCCTAGTCGAATATTTCTTTTTAATGTATCGGTCTGCATGGTTTAGCTATAGCCTTACAAAAAGTCTCATTCGTCCTGATAAATTCAGAGTATGAGCGGAGTTATTCAATGTGTTTCTCCTAAAACTGCAGAAAAAATATATGGCAAAGTAAGTCAAGGAAAAACTCCAATAAAAATGACAAAGGGGTGTGAACAAAAAGTTTGACATGAAATGGAACAATTTCCTTCTTGTGTTTCCTCTTTTTGTCCATTCCCAACCCTCAATAAAGTATAAAATGCTAGTGTATCTGACTTTTTTCCAGGATGGAATGAAATTAGAAGTGTACTTATTGCTTCAAAAGTTCTTTTAATGTTATTCTCACTCTTCCATCGGTTTCACTTGCTCATCCCATTGCCTCCTTTTGTGTAGCTAGTAGCTCTAGAGTCTTTTCTTGTGTAGCGAAACTTATACTAAACTGAGCTACACATAATGTAGCGACGAAGAAAAAGAGGCTCTCACACAAAAGGATTCCTCATCAAAGCGAAAAGAAGACGTTTTGCTTAAACGGTTGACTGAGCTTAGGGGAAACAGCTTGGGAAAGAAAAGTCGCAATTAGAACGGGCAATTAGTCGGCTTCCCTTTTCAATCCCACTCGCGTTCGCGTCTCTCCCATGATGTGTTTGTGTGTATGTGTAAGTAATCTGTAAATAACTGGACTTATGGTCACTTGTCACCTATTATATTTTCTCGCTCGCGTTCCAAGCTCTAGTATATCGCATTGTAAGTTGTTGTTACTTGTAGCTGAGCAGGCTGCATCACATCACAACTTTATATTCTCCCTGCTTGGGAGGCTTCACTGACCTCTTCTTCATTTCTTTATTGCATACAAAGCCATCCATTCAGCCCAGTGATTTATTGCCTTTCAATCATCTTGACATGGCAAAGCTTCCGAAAAGCTAAAGGAATGTAAGAACTGCTTTTATTATGATGGAAAACGTCAGACTGCCAACATTGAACAAACTTGCATCCATTTGATTACCAAGTGCAACAACTTTTCTTTTCAGAGAATGAGAATATAGTGCTACTAAAGTGCTCCATTTTACACTGGGAGGACTCAAATTGTTACGACATTGACATAGCTTATTAAGTGGCTTTTTTTGAAGATTTTTTTTCTTGCACATTCCATTCGTAGGTGCATAATACTAATACACAAGGACTCTTCTCATTCAAAGGCAAAATGAGGAGAACTCAAAGTGGAATCGCTTCCCATCAGTTCACAAATTCAAAGTATACAAGCTTAATCCTACTTGTTATCAAAACAGATCCTTTTCACTGTAGTTGGGTGTCAATTTTATGATGCATAACTTTTTATGAGAAATCTTTTAAAACGAGATTGTATAATCAAAGCAAGTGTGTATATGTGTTAGAAGAGGCGAGCCACCTTTTATTTTCTTTCATGCATTTCCTCTCGGGTGCAGCGAAGAATATGTATTATGCATCTGATTTTGTATTTGTACATATATAGTTTGTACCGACGTAGAAATCGGGACGTGATAAGGAGAAAAACGTACCAGAGTGCTTTCCACTTACTCATACTACCATTCCCTTTCGTAAAACCACACACCCCTGCACTGCCTGTATTTCTGTGTTTATAAATAGGTTTATTCTTATGCAAGCCAGATACTTCATGAATTCTCAAAAAACTGAAATTGTTCCGGAAGACAGAGACTCTTGTGACACTTCATAGTAGAATGGAGAGAAAGTGAAGTGGGAAGTGGGGAAGCGAGATATAGTCACGACCTAAAGGGTTGACGTGTCAACTCTCAAGTAGAGACAACTTCTTTTTTTCTCACTCTTTCCCTACAAGACACTTTTTTCAACAAATAAAAAAGTAAACTTGGTTATCTTTAGGTTACTTCGTTTCGTAGTCACATTATGTTATGTGAAGTAACAAGCAATTTCCCCAATGTCGCTGGGTGAGCGAGAATTGAGAATGTACATCTACATTTGTATAATGGTGGCGTGTGTGGTGGTGGTATATGGGTGAGAGAGTAAAAGCCGCATAGTTACTTCCTTCCTTTTCATTTGATATTCTCGCTTTAAAACTACATTGTACATGGCTACTTTTGAACGTGTGTAAAATATACTTCCGACTCACACACGCAGTCTTTAAGTTAACCAACGTTTTGTGTATATATATACACTTCTTTCATCGTACTACCTCATTAGCATTCATCAGATGAGTCCAGAGATAAATAAAACCGGAGAAAAAGAAAATTCATATTGGATGATGTAACAAAAATTGCACTTGTGTAAGTCCTATGTACTTTTCCCTATGTTCACCTTACGAAGCGCAATGGTGAATGGAAATATGAAAAAATATGAGAAGAAAGATACACAAAAACTCAAAAAAACAAGTTCTCAACCTTTCACTCGTTTCAAAATCTGGCTTTCAAAAATCATTCTCTCAAAGTGTCAATGGAATGGGTGAGGGGTGGTGAAAGTTTAAAAAAAAGTTATTCGTTTTGATTTTCAATGCATACTGAACGCTCACTTTTAAAATGATGTACATAATAATTATCCAATTGGTTTGCTCCATTTTACTAAAGCACCATACCGTATTTCACAATCTTTTTATGTTTCTTTTGGCTTCATGCATGCATACTGCATACTCCAATGTACATACAAAGATTTTTGTTAGATACAACACACTAATCAATATGAATCAGTATGTTGGCAATAATCCAGAACTCATATATCAACATTGTATATGGAAATGGAACTAGGAAGCAGCTCGCCAAAGTATAAAAACAACGTCCGCTTTTGGCCTTCTTTTAGCATCAAACATAAGGACAGAAAAAGGAAACTAAAATGTACGCGTAGTTGATCATGTTATAGTCATTACTTTACGTGCTAAAAGCTTCCTCTTTTGTCGTGTGTTTATTTTTATAAAAAAGTGTCAGGACATTCTTTCTTTCTTTGCTTTCAAAATGGGGGGAGGGAGAGAATATAAAAACTCTTTAATAAAATTGCGAAAATGCCTGCTGAGATTACAGGATAAGTCTAGCTGTGTCTAAAGCTAATATATTATATTGTGATAATATATTATGTTATGTTTCAAATCAAAATATGAATGTCAAAAATTGTTAGAATTTTTTCCCTTTTAACTTACAATGTATAGCAGATAAAACCTCTGTTTATTTAAAGAAAATGAAAACTATATAGATTCTGAAGTAAAAAAACTAATCTATTTTAACACCCCATGGATTGTCCGCTCTACCATAGTATATGTCACATAATGCATTCGTAATTCGGTCGTAAATAGGCTTGTCCTGTTTAACAGTAGAAACGTCATATTTTGATCCATCAAAAAAGATGGAACTGATTGGACAAGTAATGCATGCCGAGCTTGTGCCGAACATTTCCCGTAGCTGTAAATTAATCACACAATAAACTCAAGTTAAATGGAAGAATAGGATATATGCATACTCGTATCTTGCTTGAATAATCCTATATTTAGAAATGTAATAATTTGTAACCTTTTTCTCGTCCAGTAACTTTTTAACATCGTCTATAGTAATAGTTTTTTCGACAATTTGCACATCTTTCCACTTCTGGCAAAGCTCTACGATGCTTTGTCTGGTTACACCGGGAAATGTTATACCGTTTAATGGAGGCGTTATCAATTCTATCCCTTAAATTGTGTACAATAAGTCAACAGATTATATGATACTCCATAAAATGCAGGTGTAGTAAAATCCAAATGTACATCATAAACTATTGGCGTTGTAATTGCTGTAAAAATATTTGGTATCTTACCACCACTTTCATTTTTGGCTACGAAGAAGATATTGTTACAGTCCACCCCAGTGATTTCATTCTTTTTTCCATGCAACCATAAGACTTGATGATGACCACGTTTCTCAGCTGCCCTCTAAAAACAAGAGCATTTTAAATTGAAATTAACTTTAATTGCAACAAATAGTACGAAAATTAAGGTATTTGTACACTGAAAGAAACCAATAAACCCCACCTGAATATAAATAGTATGCCCATAGTTTCCTCCAAGTTTTAAATCACCACTTCCTCCTGGCCAAGATCTCGAGTACTTCGGATCTGCATAAACTGACGCAGATTTGAAACCTGGGGGATGAAAGGTTCCGACGGGGCTAAGCAAAACATAAAGTAACGCAGAGTTTGCGACTGCCACGCCTAAAGTGGGCTGCATGAAGGAATTGCTAATTTTTTGGATAAATTTTTAATTCCAATTGACATGACAGATCATCTATGTATTTTACTTACATCTGTTCCAACGTAAACCGGACGGATAAGTAATGCAGCATGCTTGAGATCAGGCACCCATTCCTGCTCCAGTTTGACAAGTCGCTTTATGCATTCAATAAGTTTGATCATCGATATATTTCACTTACATCTGTTCCAACGTAAACCGGACGGATAAGTAATGCAGCATGCTTGAGATCAGGCACCCATTCCTGCTCCAGTTTGACAAGTCGCTTTATGCATTCAATAAGTTCCTTCGAATCAAACGCAGGAAGAACAAGCCGCTTCGCACCTTGTAAAAGTCTTTCCATATTTAATTCCGGTCTGAAAAGCCGGATATTTTTATCGATTCCTTTGTATGCCTTGAGACTTTCCATTACCTTTTTTTTCAGATGAAATTTTAAAATGTTTATAAAACACAAGAAGGTTAAACTCGCTTAATTATGATTTATATTTTATGATAATGACAGTTTACTTGCAGTCCATAATGGAGACATTTTGCTGCAGGATGGATTTGAAAACTTGAAACAGGATCGATTTTAGGTATGCCCCAACCATTCTCGGCATCCCATCTCACAGAGAACATGTAATCAGTAAAAATGCTTCCAAACTTCAGATTTGTGAAATCAGGCTTCTTCTTTAGCTCTTCGTCAGAAACTATATTGATTTCCATATCGTCTGCCTAATAGTCAGCAAATTAAAATTAGTGAAATTGATTCTTATAGTCAACAAAGTTGAAATTGTCAAAGAAGTATTTAGTGTCATGAATCATGATATTTTTAATGAATGTAAAACCTTAAAAGTCCCATCGCCTGATGTGTCATTCGAGGTTTCATTGCTTGAACTCTCATTTCTTCGTATTTCAGCCAATAATACGTTGCACCTGGCTGCTTTCACCTAGAAGATCATAAGGGTAAGGGAAGAGTCTTATTTTAGTACTTTTAATCAGCTCAAGCAGCCTCTTGTTTTCATAAACCTACCCTTGGGACTCTTAATGCAAATGGTTTCAATAATCCGAAGTTTTTCCAGAGCAAGCCCATATGTATAAGTATGTTGTTGAGTT
>JAANSM010000653.1:0-25123 GCA_036850725.1 Orchesella villosa | reverse complement strand
GTCTAGCAATTTATTTAAACTTTCTATTTATGCAAGAAATTTACTTTCAATTGTTTTGGTATTAATTATGTCAATAAATGTGTTACTTAATTTAGAGTCAATGCCTTGTAATAAAACTTTGTAATATACTGCTTAAAATTTCTTTAGAATATTTCCTTAAAAGACATTCATTAGCAATTTTTTTGATTATGAATTTGATTTGATTTGAACCAACCTTGATTATCTCGCACAATTGACTATATGTGTCGATGAAAATAATGCAAATAAAATTTAATATAAAAACTACACTTAAGGAACTTCTACTCATTTATTCCAAAAAGTCCAGATGTTTATTTGCAAACCGTACCTTCATGATCAAATGTACTATTATTTGTAATTCAGGAAGTCCGGGTTTATTTCTGAATAGATTTCCTTAGAACTATTAAAAAAGGGGGAAATAGTGTATAATTCGAGCACGGATTGAATCCAAAAAAAACCCGCGGTGTGTACCTAACACGAGCGAAAAGAATTGCGAAAGCTACAAGTGGAATCACACACCAAGCATTAAAGCCCAGATGATGGGTGAGAGAATAGATCATGTCATTTCATGTGGAGTTTTTGCAGGTCTTGTCATGTATCTCGGAGAAATTTCATGTTCATGTCATGTGCATGAATTTCATGTGGGAAAATTCATTTTCATTTCATGTAATTATGTACACGCGTGTACATGAATTACATGATCATGTAATTAAAATCAATGCATGTTGGCACAGAGTTCTACAAACCACACATTCAGATTGGCAATTTAGATTTTAAAATCTATTCAAGTAAATACTAGTTTCTAGGTTTTCACATTCTGTCAAAGTTAATCAGTTAGATTAATTGTTGATTTATATTTAGTAATAGGTTATCAGATCAGTAGCATTAACTGCTGGGCAGAGTTTTAAACGTGAGCGGAAGGGATCTGCATTGATCATTTTTAGTGAGCTAGAAACACTATTTAAGGTTCAAGACAATATACTGTAATTTAAAGGCACATATAATTTCAAATAATTAACTTTAGCATTGAAACTATTATTATTTGTATGTAATGAACTTTTATAAACGTATTGTGGTTTTGTTGAATTTTAATTTGGTATAAATTAAAACCTCCAGCAATCAAATT
Organism: Orchesella villosa; assembly: GCA_036850725.1. NCBI lineage: Eukaryota > Metazoa > Arthropoda > Collembola > Entomobryomorpha > Orchesellidae > Orchesella > Orchesella villosa. Next base: position 23,979 of record JAANSM010000653.1, on the reverse strand, counting down.
TAAACATAACACTACATATTAAATACCATTCTCATAGCCCTTCTATAAAGGTTTTACATGATCATGTAATTCATGTAGAATATTTTACATGAATTACATGTCTTTTCAAGTACACAGCCAACATTTCATTTTCATGTCATCTGCCATGTCGATTTTTAATTTCATGTGGCTCACATGACATGACATGAACCACACATGAAATGAAAATTTACTTGACACATGATCTATTCTCTAACTCACACCACTTATACGAATCTTCAAGCTTCTTCTCCTCCTACACCAGCCAACTAAAAACACTAGGGTTAAATCCACGCTTCTCTCTGTTCCTCAGCACAACGTTTTCGAGATTGAGAGCAACAAGTTGAAGTCTCCGTTTAACTTTTCATTCTACATTCATTACGAATTTTTACTAATTTAATATCTACCACCAGTGACATCGTAGTGTGGCCGTTACAAACATAACTGACATAACTAATAGTACTATTCATATCGTAAATAAAAGTTTCCAGTGTTCTGTTGAGCAAGACTACAAAAATAACAAATTGAATACTTGGTTCGACTTTTCATGATACATTTTACATTCATTAAGAATTTTAATTCTTTAGTACTGACCAGTGACAGTGTATGGTGTAATGTTGCCGTCCAAAACTCAGGAATCAGTGGACACTGATTGTGTACTGTGCAGAAAAGAGTCCGTCATGAATCTTCCTAACGGATTTGAGCATTATGAGGTGTTGGGACTTCACCCGCGTTGCGAATTGGTTGAAATCAGAGAGAAATATAAGGCACTAACACTACTGTATCACCCAGATAAGGTGAACCAGATCGGTGTCAACCCTACTACATCTAATATTGATAATGAAGAGATGGTAAAAGTTATTTATCATTGTAGTATCTATGACAAGTGAAATTAGTGAAGTTTACGCATCTCAATCCAAGTATTATTCCATTATTGTATTTCAGATAAGGAAAATAAATTATGCATATGATTTTCTCGGAGATGAGGACCAACGGAAGGCGTATGACCGTTATCTCGGCAAGCCAGACGATATTGTTGTTGAACAAGCGGTGACTCTGGAGAACCTGGGCAAGCAAAGGCTGGACTTTGTTTTAAGGACGAAAGTTCTGTGTGCCGACTGTAATGGTAAGCGCAAATTTACTTAAAGTTGTATGCATCATCATGATAAGGTGAATGTATGAATTAAAACTAGATTTACAATCATTAAAGGTACCGGAGAGAACCCAAATCCAAAGGCTTGCACGAACTGTGCGCTTCCCCTTGGATTGCGTACACTATCCTACAGTTACAGAGGGGATCATCTGCAACCAGCGGCTACATGTCAAATGTGTGACCGCCGATGTAAGAACAGCAAGTGCCAGAAGGGTTTTCAAGAAATGTCTGGCGTGCGTGACATTGACATTGATGTTTCTATGCTACGGAAAGGAGAAATAACGTTAAAAAATGAAGGGCAAGTGCCTCTTGTTAATACGAAAGTTTGGACGTTAACGTCGAATCTCGTTATTAAATTTCATGACGTAACGGCCAGCCATCCCAGTCTACGGTTTGTGCATGATATATATATATATACTTATATGTATATGTAATAGTTGAAAAAAAGAGTTTGATAATGATAGTTGATATTCTTACAGGTTTGGTGGTTTCAATGAAAATGATTTAGAGTTACATATGGAAATTCCATCAAACCATGAGTTTTCTCACGAGATATCAATTCAAACTGCGGATGGATCTATTAGGGAAATTTTTATCACAAAGGAGGACTTTGAGCTTCGCTGCTCTAAACAACCAAATTTAGGGCTGCCCATCAAAGGCAGTACAAATAGAGGAGATTTATATGTTCGTTTCTTTCAGAGGTAAACTTAAAAATTTTATTTTTTGTGTGCTTAATGGAATGTATATTATTACTAATTATATATTCGAATTTATTCCATCATAGCAGGCCTGAGGAGCCTAATAAATCTGAATATGAATCTCAATCTGAATATGAGCATGATGAGCATGAGCAAATGGATAAAGAGGATGAGACTTTTGACATGTTTTGTCAAATTGAAAATGTACAAGGATCTACGAGTACAGAATCTAAATCTGATGTGTATCAGCAAATGGAAGAAGACGAAGATACTCCTGTAGCGATTTGTCAAATTATAAATGAAGAAGGATCTACGAGTACGGCAACTTCTAGCTACCCCATCATCTGAACAAATGGAAGACTCTCTGAATCATGATACTGACCACGATAGGAATGAAGACGAGGAAAATCATTGGTCAATCAATCACATAGAAAGCAATTGTTCCCTATCCACGATTAAGAGCCATGCGAACACTGGCGAAATCGTTCCTTCTAGTAAGAATGATATGGAAAAAGCGGAAAACTGTAGACTAGCCTCAGAAATGGAACTGAAGATAGTCGTTGAACCAAATCTACCAAATCGTGAGCTTCCAGACATTGAAATAACTGATATGGCGAATGATGGTGAGGATCAAGGGAATAAGAAGGATGACGAGGGTCACGAAGAAGTAGAACTTCCTTGTGAAGTCTCGAGCAAGGTAAAACTAAAATCAATCATTATCCGCAACACTTTCTTGCGCCTCAATAATCATGGCGACACTTTGAAGTTCAAAATGATGTTTACATTTTGGGTAAAATTACAATTTTCTAATTTTCACACAACAATATTACTACCCAGAATAATACTTACGATAAGTGGGGGGACATATCAGTGAATGATATCAGTGCGGATGAGGACGATTATGTTAATTTGGAGGTAGTTACAGATGCTACGGAAAAAATTAATGTTGAATCACGAATTACTGAACAAGTACCCAACAAGACGAAAACTTCAACCTCGCCTCATGGGGAAACGGGATGCAACAGGGAGAGCTCTCTAATAATGGTTGGCCCAAGTTTCTTTGAGCCATAGTAGCTAACAATATACTATTTCATTTTATTTCATTACGAATTTTTGTTTTCCACTGTCTGAATGGATTTGTAGTTGATATAGAAGGAGAAATGTGTAAAACAAATTGCTTGTATTTTCATATCAATAGATAAGTGCCAGTTATTCAGATGTGTCCGATGCAACCGAGTCAACTTACAGGTAATAATTTTTGACATGCGGCTTTTGAAATTGGTATTACTATCTCATGTTACCTCAATGTTGCTCATGTCATACCAAAATTGCAATTTTTGGAATTATGTGGCAGCTGAATGCTAGAGGTGTTAAAAAATATCTACTTAACCGAATAATTATTCGAATTATTCGGAATTCTTAGAAGTCAGGATGATGCTGGACCTTCTTATTCTAAAGCTCATACAAAACACACCAACGGCAATACACCACGCTTAAATATTACATTACCTACCCCATCGGAATCTACAAACACGGGAGAGTCTTCGAGATTGGCCATGACGAATGCAAGTGAATCCCAAATACAAAGCCATGCGACCGTACCCAATGCATTCTGCGAAATGCTTGGAAAGCAAGTGTCACATTAACAAGCAATAAGTATTTGATTATACAGGAAAATCAACCAGAACCTCAAAAGTCTGATGGCAGGAAAATGAAGGATGGAAGCAGTGAAAAGTCAAGAAATGGAATGAAGAGAAAAGTATCCACGACCGAAACTTCAGGAGGGAAACTCTCGGAAAGTACAAGAGAACAAAATGGTAAGTACTAAACTTAACATTTTTTTACACTTAACATTTTAGTTTGCTGACTTTCCGTTTCTGACGGTTACAGTGAATATTAGTTCTAGTCTTAGACCTCATTCTATAACTGACAAATTCTGCCATCAAACGTTATGAGAATTATACTAGAAACAAGGTCATATTTAAAAAGCGTCTTGTTTTGTTTTTTGAAGGTTCATCAAATGAAAAACGTCGTAAATCCAATCACCTAGCTGGCACCAGCCATCAACAAACGGAAGTAAGTTAGCATTGCAAAAATAAAAAAAGCATTGCAAAGAGCAAAAACTGCCCTCAAATTTTATGCCATCAATATATTTGTTTGCAGAGCTCAAGTCTTGGCTCACAAACTCAAGGACAAACTTCCACCAGTTCCAACCAACCTTCACAAGACAATCAACCTCCGCTCTACAAATCCAAAAAAAAGTAAGGAACATAGGCATCACCGACAAGCTAAAAAATGTAAGTTGTTTCTGGCTAAAATCTCTTATTCACATTACGTATCCGTTAACATGATAAGAACGTCATTAGGACGCATTAATATGAATAATTGATATAGTTTTAATTGTCTTCTTTCTTTCTTTTGCATAGGATTTACGTGAAGTTATTCGATTTCCGTCTATTTTCACGTGTTTTCCATTCCGAGAAGAAAGTTATTAAGATTCAACTTTGAAAACTTATTAATAAGCTACAAACTCTATTTTTACGGAGCAATTTTGTATTATTAAAGCAGCTACTTAGAGTTGTTAAAATCAATCAGGTATATTATTCTTCAGTATAAATTTTATATAGGGCCGTGCCAGGTAATTTAGGATCATGTCACGTGTTGTTAGATGCGATCATTTAGGTAAATGGAGAATGTTATTTTTACAGTTGAGCTAATCAAGTAGCTAACTCCAAATTATCACACGGCACAATCATTTCTCAATTTTATGAAAATATTCTGTTAGTGTTAGTAAGCAAACTATAATTATACAAAATAACAAAATATTGTATTACTCATGAGCACAATCAACTATTCGAGGTGTACTAATAACGGAACTATGAAGTAATATTCACAATTATTTTGTGATTTTACATATTTGGTTCTCAAGTAGGTGAATCTTTTGGTTGTATTTTGTGGAGTTTAATTTTACAGTCCTTGATGTAAATAAACAGTGTGAAACGTAAATCGAGAAAACTCAGATTCCTAGAAATACGAGTACAATAACAAGCCATTGTAAAATTGCAGTTTTATCTGTGACACATCTTACGTTCCGTATACTTTCAGTTAGGAGTGATGGATTTGTTCATCTGATTGTAATATCAAAATAGTATGTGTAGCATTAGATTTATAACTAAAATAATCTAAAATGATTTGATGATAATCTGTTTCGAATTTTAACAAAGTTAAGGTTTTCGTGAAATGTAATTAACTCATCGTGAGTGAAATCGCCAACTCAAATGGTTGTAAAATCACATTTTGTTTATTTTATTGGAAATCAGGTTCTTGAGTGTTTCATAGTAATTTAGGCAGACAGGAAGCAACCTATGCTGAATTTTAAACAAATATCTTGTAAAGTACTCGTCTTTAAGTGTAAAAAAGTGTGACTTTCCTAAAGTTAAAAGTGATTCAAATTGGACACAGTCGTACTTCTGACTGCCAAATGCAGACCATTAACGTAACGCCCTTCGTAAGAATCGAATGTATTTAGCAACTCTGTGTTAGTTAATTGCAATTTAAATCGCTGGACCGGAAAGACGTAATATATATTATGATGATGATATGGTGTATATTGTATACAATAAGCACTTACTATATTGTATATATATTTTGACACATGTTTTGCGCAATACATTCCTGCTTAAAATCAACTGTTTCAAGAACTTTTCCGAGTTGATATTAAGTAGATCGAAGTTGGCTTAGTTGGCTGCCTATGTGTGAGGTATCTTTATAAATAACTATACGATTGAGCAAATAATTCTGAATTTACATTAGTATAGATCAATAAAACAAAGTGTAGAAATTAATACATGTCACACTTTCAAGTCAATTCAATTTTTCATGCTACTGAATAACGTAACTCTTGTTTTTAGCATTAGCAACGATCACATGGTTGTTAGAGTGCGTTGCTCTAACAATTGTAGTTTAAAAGGTTTACTTTTCAGACACCCACACCTTGCAACAAATCAGCTGACAAATTGACAACTGTCAAATATTTTAGCAATTGTTTCTAACTAAACTAGTAATATTACCGCCATTTGGTAGTTGTTTGTTTTGTTACACCTACGTTTGACCGAAGACAGCGTAGAAAGTTTTGGTAAGTTTCTAGCCAGTATATTTCCACTTCTACGAAAACTTGATTTCTTTACTACTATACATCCTCCAAGGTTCGGTATAATTTTTTAAGTAATCATAATGTCAAGTTGTTTTGATAGCCAACAGTAACATTGAGTACATATTATCTATTCTCCTTTGAACATTCATTAACAATTAAGTTGTAACCAAGTGATTACTCAATTCAGCAGTTTTATTAGGAAACAGACAGGAAAGGTGTGAAGGTAAAGGGTAATTACTTTCGAACATCAGCATACAAAAGCAGACAATCATGTTTTGTGAAAGTATCCTTTCGGTTAATACTTTTTTGGTACTTATTTTCTATGAAGTGGCATGTTACATTAGCTAGTTACATATTTCTCCGTATATTCATCAGTTTTCAACAATCATCCATACTTATCTCAATCTTTTACCTTCATTCATCATTAACAGCCTGTGACTCACTAAAAGCTAATTTTCCTGGATTATTTGGAGCTACGATCAACGACTTGCAGGGCAGTTGAATTATAACATATTTCCATTTCCATGTAAATATCATCTGTTGTTTTGACTTGAGCTTGACATTTGACGTGTAAAAGATATGAACATATAGGTCATATGTCTCATTGACAGTCTCATGACAGACATAAAATTAGTCGCTACTACAGACAAAAGTATTCAACGGCAGAAAGCACAAGTTGTTTTTTATGCAATTCCCGAGAGTAGAGAGTGTAAACTCATTTCACCTGACTGTGTAGCTCTTGGCTAGAGGCTATTCCTTACAATTCAAGCTCAAGTTTGAAGTTAAAAACACTGCATACCATTTCCGGAACCGAGTCAGCTCAAGTTGTAATAGTAAGTATTTGTATTTGTATATCAATAAGTAACAACCAAACGACAGGTAGGCCAAAGCCAAGGACGGTAAGAAAGGATCTTGTAACCAATTTCCCGTGAACGATCATAAGAAGTCTCCAATATACAAGGTAAATCATGCAATCTTGCCCTAATAAACTCTCCAGTACTCCACTGGAATTCAAAGGACAATCATTGCTTCTGCAACACTTTCAATTCAGAGTAAAACGGAGTTTAAGCAACCTCCATAAAATTTGCTACTCTTTACGCCGCAACGTTTAGTCGTTTATTGATTTGTAATGCTCACCATGAGAGGAAAGAAGGTAGATAGATGTATATCGCAAAAATGAGTCTGATGCAAAATCAAATAAAAACAAAAATGACAAAATGTTAGATGTTGTTTGTCTGCAGTTATTCTATTAGCAACACCTGATTTAAAGATAATGTATTTTATGAATCTAAACTGACACCGTGAACTGTGAAGTTTAGTTAGTTTAGTGACATTAGTTTGGATTGTGTCGATGATTAACTAATTATTGATTTGATTTTTTTTTNTGAACTGTGAAGTTTAGTTAGTTTAGTGACATTAGTTTGGATTGTGTCGATGATTAACTAATTATTGGTTTGATTTTTTTTTCAATAAAGGACCAGAAGTTCACCAAGTGGGCTAGTAAGTCGTCATCATCCGCCTTTGTATTTTGGCTTCTGTTAAGCAACTGTCTGTGCGAGAGTGTTCTGGGAACACATATAAAAATGCCTGGAGTGTCAAGGGGTGCCTACGGAATGCGGGCTTTAGGACTGGGTGGACTAGGAGGAGCTATTGGGGCTGGAATAGGGGCATTGGACGGGCCCGTGCGAGCCGCACAGCTAGGAGCAGCTGGTGGCGCAATTGGTAAGTTATATTTTGGAGTGAATGAAACTCATGGTCACCAAAACTTCAGTCAATGGCATTAACGTCAATTCTTATCGTCAATTAGGTGGGATGGTGGGAGGAGCGTTGGAGCAACAAGGAACCGTATTTACCATGTTGGGGGCAACTGCTGGTGGCTATGTCGGGTAAAGGACCGTCATAAAATGATGCAATATGTATAATATTACTGATTGGCGTATGAAACTGCTAGATTATCTTTTTTATGATTCGTAGGGGCTTCGTCGGAGGTCTTCTCGGTGGTGCAACCGGAAGCGTGGCTGATGTGGTGTTAACGGCACTATCAACTACGGCCTTCGCAGCGCTCGGTTGCGTAAGTGTACAGTTGACAGTGAATCTATTTGACAACCCCTACAGATAAAAAATGCTTATTACTGAATTCATTAATTTAAAAATGTGTTGAACAGGCGTATGGCCACGACACATTCGGTGTCCCGGGAGCTGTAGCTGGAACACTGGGCGGTGCAGTAGTGGGAAATGGAATTGGCCTTTACATCGTGGGACCTGCTGCAGTTATTGCAACTGGTGGGATCGTCGGGCTCGTTTCTGGAGGAAGTGGAAGCTATTTTGGAGCTCAAATGGCTGCTCCTACTCCAGATCCTTCGGAGGTAGATTAATGTTGTATAAATGATAAACACGTTCTGGGAATCAAAATTATTAACTTTTATAAATCTACTTTGTCTACAACTTCTCCAAATTTAGTGTGTTTAGATATTTGATTTTTGTCTCAGTTGTGATTATGTAGGGTATAATGTCGACTTAAATCAATTGGCAAAAATCGTTTTTTTCTCACCATCCAACTTCATAAGAAAATTTTTTGTTATAAATTATGTATGTCGTGAAAATCTAAGTCGTGATGCATAAAAGCTAATACCAGTTTGAGATTTGTAAGATGAAGTCATGTTTAATGATTGTTTTATATGCTCATAAATCACTTTTGTTTGTATTCTTCAGCACAAAGAAGGGAGTTTATGGTTTGTTTTGTTTTGTTAAACATTGTTGCTACCATTTGACATCTCTATACAAAAAAGTTATAGTTTTCATACACATTAAACAGCATATAAATAAGTTGAATAGCATTGAATTGAATAGTTGAATGGCACTAAGTTGAATAGACGTGATGTTTGGTATACCAATATCGGTCTCAAATTGATCACCCCCTTTAGAACACACTTTCTAAACACTTGTGCCAGCGTGTTTACAGTAGTTAAGCCGACTTTGTCGTCATTTCTTATTCCAGTTGATGAAAGCAGATCATATACTTATCTTAGTTGCCTAAATACTTGGGAAAAAGCTTGTCACAAAATAAAACACAAAGAGACTTTTTGATTCTGGCAGCAGACAGCCATCGCCATGATGCTGCACCATTGTTTTAGTAGAGAAATAGTTCAAAAGAGTTGACAGGGATCATTTGGTCATGTGCAGTTTGTAGCCTTAGTAGATAGAGACTAATAGCTTCTCATCATTCCAGATTTAATTTTATTGAAGAATATTCCTAAAACTGTTTGGATGTATGTTGGAGTCGTCAAGTTTGAGACCTGGAAGCAGCTACGCAAATGTAATTGCTTTTCTATATATTCTTTTCTCAAGCCCTTCAAAGGGAATTCGCATTTTACCCCCAGTAGTATAAATGACTTATATCTTCATCTATTGTACGTATTTAAACAGTTCTTGTACGCAATACCTGCACACCATATAATATTAGCTCTACACCCCTGTTCCACAATTCATACTGTACAACTTTTCTATATCCATATTATGTTGAAAGCTAAAAAACGTTTTAACGACTGGGTTGCCAACATGTACATTGAGTAGCTATCGCCTTGTCCGAATACGATACTGGGCAATGGAAAACCTGTACATTTCGTCCAGTAGTAACGAATGCCATGTAGGTCTCACCTTTTGCTTTAATTTATTGCCTTCTTTTATTTACAGATAAAAATGGCAAAAGTCTTAAAACAATGTTGCAAATTTGTCCCAACATAAAACTGTGGACCCTGAATTCTGCGACGCGACGAGAAACTTAGATAAAAAAAATTGTTGTAATTCGATAAATGTTGATACTGACCACAGTGTGTAGAAATGTTATTCTCACTTTTCATCTTGTGTAAGATGTAGAGACACTTCGGGAACACAAAAACAAAGCCACGGATGTGTTTCGCACAAGATAAAAAAGTTAGTATCACCTCATTCAAAAGAAGTGATGGTCAAACTAGGCGTACTATACTCATATAAACGAAAACAAGTAATACTGTCCTTACAGGCATTACCAAGTATCACATCAAAGTATATTTTTTTGTAAACTAATGGTCTCAAAATACTAATTAAATGAAGGATATTTCAAGAGAAGAATTTTTATGCAGTCAGAGACTCAGAGATAATGATACTAATGAAACAATGTTTGCTTAATTAGTTACATAGACATGACTTAACTCGCGCTTACTGACGACTACAGTGTCCATCCTTATCTATCCTTTTCCCATACGTCTAATATTGTTTATAATTTGCAATGGATTCATTTTGCAATCCCGAAATTATGCTCAAGTTTTATGCATTTGACCCCAAGTCCAGTGTATTTTTAATCTGTTTTGGACAACTGTATAATTCGAAATATGGATGAAGTTTGGACTGCGTCGGTTAAATTGCGAGACATAATAAATATAAGTGTGATTTCATGCAAATGCATAACCATCTAATTTTCGTTGCATGTTTTCCTGGGAAAGTAAAATAAAATGAAATCACTATGTAACCCCTTATCTTCCTAAAATTCAACGTTATTCTTATGCTTCAGAGATTAGCAACACATTTGATAAACTTTTTAGTGGTTCATGACTCCTTTGTTTAAGCTATGGTCAGTTGAAATGCATAATTAATTGGATATGATAATGAGCTGCATTTTTCTAAAAGAATGGTATCAATATATACCTACTTGCAATTAAGTTAAGATTACAGACTTACCAACGCATGATCTGGTGTCATAAGTAGATGAGTCTCTTAATCGTTCTCATATTTACGTACATATCTCATACAGAATGAGTAAGTACACTTACGCCGAATTACAGGTTTAGTCACAAAATCATGTCAAACGTTGTGGAGTATTTTATATTCTGCGAAAAGTAAAATGCAGTTTTCAGTGCAACCCTTGTAGATGGATGTAAATCCTGAGGATATTCGTATATGTATACCGCTATCACCAGCAGTAACCCTGTCAAATATAAATAAGTATTTGACGAGCCACAGCCGCCATGAATGTTAGTAATCCCACAATACAATTAGCTAGTTTCGTCGAGAAGAGAACCCCAGACTGTAATATATTTTGTTCATAAGGCATATAATAAATAATGAAGCAATTCTCGACGAATTGAATGATGTCTGTAGTTTGTACAAGTTTCGATTCGGTGTTCACTTCTCTCGTTCCCTAAACTTTAACTCCCTTTATTACTCTTAATTTGCCTTTTGTTGGGTTAAATCACAACCAGAACCAACCCAGCATTGAATTGAGATCCGGGTCAGTTGTGATTCTCACAGTTTTGTAAAACCAGTCTCTCCCCGTTTGCTGCCTGTATAAAACGCTATATATGTATGCATTGCTTGTGTCCTATATGTGCTTCGAGCGTAGCTGGGGCTCATCTTTCCACTAGTTACATTTCAACTTTTTCTAAACAATGTACGCTGTGCGCAAATCGTAGGCATTTTCATGTACTCCTACTTCTTCAAATTCTCAATTCATGATATTTTGATGTCTGAAAGACAAATCAAACCCATCAGACTAGCTGCTAAAGGGGAGATGAAGATTTCATGAACATTACATCTTCCGTTTTTACCAAACAAGCGAAAGAGCTTGAGCGAGTTCTGATAGAGAAAGAAAAACCTTCACACGTTTGTCTTTTCTAATCAATACGAAGAGTTTTCGACGTCATTCGATGATAATAAAAAAATTTTGTTATCATCTCATAAGCAATTACTATCATTTTCTGGACATTAAATCTTATCGATAGCACATTAATTTACACAACTTTAAATATCTAGCTGAACGGATTATGACGTAGTAAAGCTGAAAGGAGAATCAATAAATACAAAGGCAAATTTATGTGACGCATTAACAAAATATTTCAAACAACCAAAATATTCCATTACTTTATGCGATATATATTGTTTACCGCAATATAAACGTTTTCAAAATAAATAAATTAAGACAAATGTATTTTAAAATCGCATTGCTTTGACGCATTATGATTAAGTTTATACTATAGACTCCGATACTAGTTGTGTAAGGATACTAAATGAATGAAATTTATTTAATGTGGACTCTGACTATTATTATTACGATAGTTTCTATCTCTCATTACCGTTAGCATATCCTAATGAAAATTAATGTGTTGATTAAACAAAAATCGAAACAACAATTGTTTTCATTTTATGTTTGCAACAATAAGGTAGAAATGTAATATTTCTAGATACTTCAATAAATTTTCGTACTGTATAAAAGAAACGTTTTGTTAGCAATTTCTATCGCAACGTTTGAATGATGATGTTTGCATGTTTACTATAAGTTTACGGTGGCCACTAATATAAGTACGCAAATGCATTTTCCGTCATTTATACCCTGTTTATGACAGCTTCAAAGGTTTACGTACGAGTGAAATTTGAAGACCAAAAACGACCACAATCACTCTTTCAAGCCATTAAAGCAGGAAACAGCGACTGACTTGATGTAAATATTTTTGAAACAATTGCCAGAAAAAATTTACATTCGTCATTCTCTTAATCTACATCATGTCAATATTCAACATGCAACCGACTAGCTGAACCAAAAATATTATTTTGTCACAAACACTGTATTAATGTCTCTTATGGCAGAAAATGAGATCATTTTCCTTTATGGTGACTTAGGATAGTAAGAGTTCAAGAATTTTTATTACATCTTGCTGACAAAGAATCTTCACGGGCTTTATCGCTCAACGAGCTATTATTCGCAAGCTAGGAAGTACGGTAAGATGTAAATGCATAGGAATCTACTGGAGAAGCTGCATTTTAATAAATTACATATCTTAGGCTTGAAGGAAAGGGAACCGTAGTTTTTAAGAAAAATAACTATGTATTAGTGCAATAATGTGCAGACATATTCAAAAAAAATTACATGACTCAACTCATCTGATAACTGGCGCCGTTGAGCTCACTCCTTAAGAGATTTCTGCATTCTCATCAACTGAAAAACGCATACAATCACCTTTATTCCATTATTTTAACGTATGGTTGAACTAAACTTTCTAACCTTTTGTTACATATGCATCAAGCCATCCGATTTTAGCAGTGAATGTATGCATGTGCCCAAGGTATGTGACAAAATATTGCGTCGGTAATAATCTGCCTGAAAAATATACTTAACGTGTCGGATTTCGTTGATGTGAATTTTGTTTTTGCTGACAACATTTCATTTATCCTATTGTCCTTGAATAAAGTGTAAAGTTGCAACGGATTTCATTCAGATATATTCACATTGAAACCGACTGCATTATAACTCCCCATCGTTATCACTATCATCTCCATACTTTCAATGCTTACGATGAAAAGTTTATATGTTTATACGTAGTGTGTATAGATTCTTATTTTAAAATCGAATAGTTACGAATAGACGTCAACACTTCGAACATACCCGTCAACTACAATAAACATTCAACTGTTTTATGGGATGGCATTATATTTCCTCCAGACCATTTTTATGAGAATATTCCACTTACATTTTTTAGGTTCAATTCAACTGATGTTAGTTTGTAATAGAGTCTAAAAGTAGGTAATAATGCTGTCTTAATGTTTATTACTTTGTCAGACAAACAGTGTTTACGCCAACAACGGTGCACATTGATAACGTTTAGCTATTACGTGGAATATACATGTAATCGTAATCCTACGAACGGAATGCAGTTGCACCCAAGTAAAAATGTTCTTTTCAATTAATATGCATTGAAAAATTTATATATCAATATAGAAAATGAATTAGCTGGTTGACGTAACCCCGTGTGACCTCTCATCGGCCGAACCCACGGATAATCTCGGCAACGGCTGCACACAGTATTTTTTCGCGTCTCGTTTCTTATACAAAGTTTCAATAGGACATAATAGTTTGTGCCGTAAAATTTGCTGCAACAACAAACGGTTCTCTGTATTTCCCTCTAATTTTATAAATTGTAGAAAGAATCAAATCAAATCAATGCAATGATAAAGATAGGGAGTGAATGATTTTCTTAGGGTGACTGATGATGGTTGACCGGACAAGTTATCTTTAACTGTATGCTGCATGGGATATGCCGGTCCGTGAATGATGAGCAATTGCGATGAAACATGAACGTTGTCCTGATGGCGACGAGTGTTTCACATTTATGATTCCACTTTCAGATTGTAAATTGTTACCAAAATAGTACATTAGAGCTAAAGTTACAAGTGCGCATAAAACTCAACGTTAATATACACAAAGTATCATTTTAAACCGTGAAAACTTCTCTTTTATCTCATTGAATTTATAGAAAAAAAATAACGTGTTTTATCTTTCTCTCAGACTGTCTCTCCAACTCATTTCGCCCCGGTTTAAACTTACTCAAGAGCATCGTATATCTGGTGTCTGGCTGGTGTAATGTTCATGGGCATTAGAAGGTAAAGGGTGAAAAGCTATCAAATTTTATCTAGCTTCCAAACGTATTGGCAATCTATTCTTTATCTCTCTACCTTCATGAATTAATGCATGAATTACTTTGTATTGTAAACTTTTTTCAGCGACAGAGTTGCAAACGACTTGTCATTTAGATCGAAGTTGGGTTTGCATTTTTTAAATATAATTTATTCGGATTTCAATCATAGATTTGAATTTTGACATATATTTTTAATATCGCCTTCAGAACGTTTTAAAGTGGTTTGCAAAATTTTCCATAAATGATATTCCTTGCCTGTCAGCATCTGTCTTTTCCGAATTTCGTTATTGGACTTACTGTGAATCATATTACGATATCAGCGAAAAATATCTGAGAAATATGCCCACATTCCTTCGTAGAAAATATGAAATACCTTTGGAAAGTTAGAATTCATGCAGTTCTTTTGTAAATTGCATAAATATCTAAGATATTGAAAGCTAGATTTGGTCGAATGAGAAATGAGATTAAAGTAATACCATTCTTGTCACAATTAAAGCAAATGTTGTTGTATTTGTCAATATTTGCAAGATTCTTTATAAGCGGCGAAATTTTTTTGATGCGATATCATCGTGCCTCCTTCTCATCCAAAAAATTCTTTTTGGCAACAATACAAATTATATGCTGGAGATGCATGAAGGGTTAACTACCGGAGACAATGTTGCATGTCATCTAGCTGAAGCTTTACTGACCTTTTTAGTCTTTTGGAAAGCATGTATGTGTGAGTCTTGAGTATCGCATGAAATTTTTCTTGCAGATAACATTAGTATTTCTATCATATTGCAAATCTATTGAAGTGCACATATCAGTCTCAGCCGAAATATAAGCTTCTTATCATTTTTATTTCTGTTCACACACATTCATTGGTGTTTAAAGGGTAGCTACTACGAAATTACTTTTGAATATGATATGATGAGTATATAAGTACTGAGCATATGTAAAAGTCAACCTGAACTAAGATGTTAAAACATAAATGTCGCACATATACTATGTATCTTCTTGCATTGTATTCCATGCAATGATACGTATATGTGATGATTTCCAGTTGGTCTACAGCTTTAACCAACACTGTTACGCGTGGATACACACACACACTTACTTGACTTCTTCAACGCAGTTCATTTAATACTGCTAATATTTTTGTTACTTTAGAAATCACGCTGAAAGACTGCCTTGAATGTAGTACTACTAATACAAATTGGGGCTATATGCAAATATATATATAGTTCTTTCTTGGGATGGATGCTGTTGAGACTACTTCATCCGATACAACTTTTACCAGCGTATGTTGTATGAAATGGAACACATGACAAATGTATGCACACTTTGTCTGCAATCACACGCTTCTCCACTCAAAAGGATAAGGAAAGCCCTGGTTGGCTTCCACTATCCGTTTCGGAACTCATGAACTCGGTTACAAGGACTTCGTGCTGACGTTGTTTCGTCACTAGTTATTGTAGTGATGGGAAAGTAAGAAATTCGAGGTTATCACTATTGTTAACAAATACATTTTCAAAACGTCACCAATACGATTTGATTTATATTGAATTCGTGACCTTAATAAGTGACAATAACGCTGATTTAGCAATTCATTTGACTTTCATGTATGTTTACATGATCTTAACTGCCTCCTGTTCAGAAAACTTGTCACATACCTTGTTATTTAAACACATCAATTTGTGGATTTAATATTCGACATTGAAGGTCAATAAATTCAATGATATTCGAACCGTTGAGATGTATCACTTATTTCGTTGTCCACGTGTGAACGTTGAAGTAATTGAGATTGAATTTGAACTTTGAGTGATATCCAATTTCATTGGAATTTAAACTAAGTGAAGATTTTCGTACTGCTTTTGTGATTACATGAATTAGTGTTTGTACACTTTGTTATTCGCAAGCATTAAAATGTACCGCAACGACGGAAATAACTGTTTGCCACCTATGAGTTCTTCGTCAGTTGACATGCTATCTCCAGAATACGTAAGTTTTTTTACATACTTTTCCTTGCATGAATTTATAAATTCTTGAGATCAGTCCTATTTAAATTTTTTTCCCCAAAATTTAAGATGTTGAACTTATCACCACCCTTCCCAGCCGACATGCGAGCTGCTTTTCATGCTTTCCAAGCCCCTCCTTTTCAAATGTTAAGCTTTTCAGCTGCAAGATCTCATCTTTCTATGGAAAACTCTCAAAGGCCACAACGTATTCTACCAAATACCCCAAATTGTGGCAACAACGAGTTGCCACGACAGCTCATGCTAATGGGTCCTCCTTCTGACCCATCTGAAGGGTACCCAAAAGGCCGACGTCCAGGCCGTGAACTCGTTAGACGACCTTTAGACGAGCATCCGTACCTGCCACTAGCTGGTAGGAAAAGAAGTCGACCAGGAGAACACGAAGAATATAGAACGAAGGAAGAAACAAAAGAGCTATTGATCCACAAAAAGGCAGTTGTTGAGCGTGAGACTGGATCCCGCATTCGGAGTTACGTATGGGAATATATGGGACCCATACGGAACATAGACACGGGCAAAATAATCCACAACATGATTGGATGTCGATACTGCAGCGAAGTCTTCTACCCATATCCTGATAAGAGCCGAGGTACCTCGATTCTACGACCTCATGGATGCAAACAAGTGGGTCCTATAAAGTTGCGACATGAAAGAATGGAGAAGGAAAGCGAAGAAGGGAGGCATAGACAGAAGCAGTGCCTGGAATTTCTATCCCAAGAAAATGCGGCATCTGGTGCCTCTTCACCAGTAAGCGACCTTCAAATATCTGCATGGAATCTCAAACAAATTGGTACGTCACTATTTTTTGACATTTTGTTTTCGTAGTAAAGACTATGACCCATTTAGGATTCAATGCCAATTTCATATCAACTGATAGCATCTCCTACTTTGCATCAAAATTTTACTTGGTTTCCATCAACATGCTAATCAATCTTAACGACCATAACCATACACAATAATTCTATTTTCTTAGCTTTTAAAATATTCTTAAATATCTGGCACCACCCCAAATAACACTTCANAACATGCTAATCAATCTTAACGACCATAACCATGCACAATAATTCTATTTTCTTAGCTTTTAAAATATTCTTAAATATCTGGCACCACCCCAAATAACACTTCACGATCAAGTTGATTAGAATTGAATTTAGCAAAGCTCCCATAAGAAAAATAATTTCAAATAAAAATAACCATAATAAAATACATATTGAGACGTATGTGATCCTAGACATAAGTTTTCATAGTCAAAATTGCAACATAAGTGCTCAATTTGCATGCAAAAAAATGCTCACAGTGAACAACTTACTACACAGCACTACTTGCACTGCAATAGAAGATTATCGTTTCATTTTGCGGGTTTGAATTATTCATCAGACACTCCGCAACTTCAAACGTACTAAAAGGAAAACCTTTATGAAAGTCAGATGTATAGCATACATACATAACCAATATTGCGTACTGAGAAGCATGAGCACTGAAAAGTTCACAGAAAACTGCTGAAGAGTCCTCTTGTTTCTCATGTATTTATTCTGCTCACGAGCAAATCATGCTCGTAATCTGAAATCGCATGTAATGAACTGCCGTATTGTAAAAAAGGGAAGCTTTGTTCACAGCACAGTATCCTCACAAAAAGAATCGATTTTCTGACCGTCCTCACCGTCAGAATAGAGTTGGATGCATGCATCATAACGCTTTTGGCTGCGCCGAACGAGACGAGGGACTCAATAGCGTGGGTTTGAGGGACGTGCTTGATCTAGTGGAAAGAGGCGACATTAGCAAAGTACAACATCCAAGTCAAATTCAAGCTGGAATCGACCTTTCATTGAGCATTGACTCACCATAGCAATGTCGATTTCGAAAGAAAAGCCTTCGTCTTTTGCACTCTACTCGACTCGATGGAATAGTATTTTTGCTGGCTTTTAAGTCCTGAGGTTTTACTAGAGACACAGAGAGTCAAGCCTTGGTCGCTACTAACTCTATCCGCTTTGTTCAATTCTACTTGTACTCTTATGATTTGATTTTTTTAAATGTTGCAGTTGCTCACTAAGCATCTAGATGTCGATATCCGTCTGTTCTGTATGTTGCAACTAAGTCGCATTTACTGTTACTGTCACTATGTGACAAATGGATTTATGCTGTGCTGTAGGCATATTGTAATGCATGTCTTAGGTGTTGGGTGAAAAATATCTTTGTTGTCGTTTGTAGCATTTTTTTGCCAAATGAGTTTAAGTTACAAAAATTTTTGTAGCATGTTGAAACAAATCCAACGCTGGTTCATGATTTTTTTTCTAAAACCATCGACCATATTTGACATTCACTTGAATTTCAGATTTGATTTAAATTTTATTGCTTCTTATGTTGTAAGAAATGTAATACAATATTTGCCTTAAATGACTGAAACTTGAATTTATTTTTAAACTGAATTCAACTGAAGCTGAATATGCTTGCTGTGTACATATCATTCAGGCATTATGGGTGAACTGGTTAAAGGTTCAAAAATACAAATATTATTTGCGATTTATACACCAAGGCATTGTATACGTGGAAACTTCTGCACTATGTCAAAGACATAAACCTGATACGCCTATGTCATTTTGTTGAAACAAAATTTTGTTTTGACAATTTGAATGCTTGATACAGACAGGCTCAGGTTACTTTTCTTTTCCCAAAAATTATAGTGGTTAGTTTTTATTCTGTATCTTCCTCTACTTTTAAGACTCGTTTATGTACTACCTTCTGAAAATCGTCCTCCCATTTCGCGTGCTTCTTCTTGGGTTAGCCTAGGTATGTATACAGTAATGAGTTATGTAATTAAAAAGAAAACAAGTTGCAGAATGTGCGGTCTTAAAAAAATCAGATAGCTTCCACTACAAAACCACTTTTTCAACCGAGTCACACATACACACCCACAATGCAGGAGTAGCACGCATACTCAGTGACCTATTTGCGAATGGAACTCATGAGAGATTTTTTCCCACTTAAAATGAGAGAATGAAAAATCGGCTAATGCCGATCTAGACCAGGTTGCTTTTTGCTTATGAATCAGAAACATGTAAAACTAAGTACACAATTTGAAACATCATCGTAGCGTCCATTTAGTCTCTTGTTTGATACGGTGTTAGCGTTAATTGTAGCATTTTCCCTTTTCTCCCTGATTGTTGTGTCGGAATCACTGTACTCTTTGTTAGCATAGAAAACTTACATTACCACCCCTTTATATTAACTGCATTGTAATTAAATTGGTGTAAAAGTAGCTTGAGTTTCTTAGGCTTGAGTAATAAAACAATTTTATAGAGCTATAAGCAATCGGATGACTTAATGGGCATCTTTGAAACAGACAATGAGCAAGCTGAGAACAACTTTTTTCATCCGTTTGACTAACATATATATACATTTCGTTAGTTCTAAATTCAAAGTTGTATTGCACAAAACTTTCTTTCATATTGCACTGTTTTGATTTTCGATTTTTGCACTTATCATTTTTCCATACGTCTATCTGCTATTCAACACGGATTATACGAATATAAAAGTACTTATAAATACATTTATATTTTTTATTTTTCAAACTACATCATTATTGCGTTTTCAAAATCCGAAATCATTTTACGGAAAGATGCCCATCATTTTATTTGGTTGTAGTGCAAAAAAAAACAATTAATGAACTAATTTTCAATTGCGTTCCTTCAAACTTTATGTAGGTGCAGTCTGCATGAATGTAGTGCAGTATAGGTATATATGCACACAGTAAACTTATTCAACAATACGTAACAATGTGAAGGCCGCATGGTTTTTAGCACGCATTTCAATTTCAAGTCTCTGGTTTGATGCGTACGTATATAGAGAGTTTGTTTTCAATTTACTATCATTTCCCTTCAAATTGAAGAAATCAAGATGAATCTTAAATAAGTTGGTACTAACGTTTGCACATGGTATTTGTTTCACACTGTCAGGTTATAATAATGATTACCATTCTTCTAATTTCTATCATTTGGCCTCCTCTTGCAATGCAATTTCTATTTTTACAGTACAGGTTTTCGCACTCACGCATATGAGAAGTTGTAATTTGGACTCGTAGTCATATATACATTTTTAGAAATGTGTCTACAACTAAGCCATTATATTATGGTGTAACTTGCAACAATTCAAGTATATAAGTACATATAACATTCGTGTATTTAAGCAAGTCCATTATTCCCCTGTTTTATTGGCGTATTATCCCTTTTTCGCAAAAAAAAAGTATAGCCTAATGAGGACTCTCGCAGTCAGTCAGTCAGTTAGTCGGGCTAGCTTCGCAAACATTGTGTTTATACTCACACTTATGACAAAACACGGATGGATGAGCAACCGTCTTTTGAGCGAAACACACGTCTTTCTTTTGTCGCGAACTAAATGCGTCCGGTCGTTCGGAGGAATCGTTCATCGAAAGACAAAAAGACAACATAATACTGTGTGTACACCACTTCTCATTCCCTTGACTGTATATATGTATATATATATTGTTAGGAAAATTGATGCTACATTAAAAATCCCAAGTCATATCCCATAATTTATCATGATGATGATGATGATGGTGACAATCATGAGCTGCAACAATACGAATGTGATTTTGAAAAAGATTGGCCCAACATTCTCTATCTTTGACTGTCAGGCATGCATTGTTTTTATGTGAACTATTCCCATCTCATGGGAGCTTTGTTGGTCTGATACCCAGAGAGAAGTAAAAACGAGAGGCACAACATAACAACCGCTGTCCTTTTACTGGCATTTGCCATTGTTGTTATCTTTTTCATTTTCTCAAAATAATATATCCAATGAAATAATAGAAAAAAACAAAAGGAGAAGTGAATAATATCCCAGGTAGGTTCTGTGGGGCTTGAGGTGAGCCATTTCTTTCTTAATTACTTGCTTATATAGTAACTTATACTATAGTCACCGTATCTTTTGTGAGTGCACAAGGCTGATGACGACGACGATATGGTATATAGCCCCACTATGTATGTAGGTATATACTTATGTGCAAAGGATATATTGCAAACTTTATCTTTTATAAGAAACTAGGTTGTCGTACCTTATAACCGTTTGCAGTGTAAGAGATTGGTGGTAAGTTGAAACCATCAAGTCTGTCATTATAAATGTTACAGATAAAAGTCAGTGCACTGTGCCCGTTTTGCCCTCCATCTCACCATTCGCAGTTCATGAATTTACTTGAGTTTGAACGGGTAACTTTCATTTTTTCAAGGCTTTTAAACCTTTGCGTTTCTGGGTCGGATGTTAGACAGGACTGTTGACTGTTGCTAACTTTTTTTTATTATTGTGCTTTCATTATTGTTTGCTGTATGTAACATGGTATTATACTTTTATTGTTTTTTTGTAAGTGGTCATATAATTTACAATGAGTGTCTAAGAATATTTACTACAAACAGCTGAATTAATGGTCCACTCGCTTAAGAAGGATTAAAGGGTTTCGATTGTTTCTGAAGTAAAATTTTATAGCTTATAAATTTTTTTGAGCTGTGTCAAAAAAGAGACACCACACGATTTCCCTCATAGTATGATGCATTTAGTGTTCACCCCTATTCTGTATTCGTTTAAACTTCATCTTTCTCATCACGATTTTATGTTCCGGGTCGGAAATTTATCACGATAACTGATTCACAGCTTTCGGTGTTTGGTTACAGACAAAACTGATTCTTAATTCGTCTGCTCTACTGATTTATAAAAAGAACAAAGTTCTTGTAAATACAAACGGGTGCATTTATATTGCCATGTATCTTCAATCTGGGGTGAGTATGCCATCAATTTACTACGTAATTTATTAGAATTTGCATTGATCATTTCCTTTCCCCGTCACGAACATGCTTGTTAAGCCAATAAAGCTGATGACACTGGGAAGTGGTTGCATGAGCGAATTATTCCCGTGATTTCATAGCATCCATGTTCTAGAGATGGGGTGAAATGCTAGGGGAGACTGCTTTCAATTTACAAACAATGCAACAGTTTTCTTTGGCATGGTTGTGCTCTGAAAATGGGTAGGGTGTAGGGTGAGAAAGCGTACGATTCGGATTTCATATGATTCAACAAGGGTACTTCGGAACAATAGATGATTCATGAAATAAAGTGGCTGATTAAGGTTGATTATGATTAATGCGTAGACGTTTCTTCCAATCCATGTGAAAGCTACTTTAAATGGTTAGGTTTTTCCACAAATAATACTTAGTTCCGGAGAAAGGGTTCTCAATCAAAGCTCCTCAAATTTAGTTCGGATTTCATGGAATAAATACAATTGTCTCATAATTACAAACGAAAATAGATAACGATTTATAGTGTTGTATTTGTCATACGGCCCAATATTATTAAATGATGGGAGTCAATTAAAAGCCCGCTTCAAAAACTCACAGGGAATCAACGTAAAGGCGTGTGTGTATTATACTATTCAAGTGGAGCTTTGATTGACTGCATAACGTAGCGTCCGTTCAGTGAACCTTTCCACAAATAAATGGATTTTCTCTTTCCCGAAATAAATATCCCAATCTACATGATTATCTCCATAAATAAATAAATATATGTGATCTCGGAAATGGCCAGAGCACAACATTGTGGATAATGAGTCCGTCAGCAATATAGCCGCATCAGTGTTTACAGCAAGTACACAGGAAAGTGCACTGAACTAAAAATCCGATGATAGAAATATGTTACATAGTGTACCAAGCGACCGTATATTATATTGTGTACATCACATCACACAGTTCACAGGACAAAAACATAATGTAGATAGCATTCACTGGTAAAAAACGAGACTGCTGGAATGAAGCTCACAATCAGTCAAGAGCATTTTAGCAGAGAGTCAATCCATATTTTTTTTCTACCGAGAATAAATAACCACATCCAAAACCATTGAAATCTTTGCATTGCCAGGCTGACGGGACGTGGAGCTTGAGTTATCATAAAAAAGTATAAATTTGTATGTAAATTTTACGTGTACACATCGTATGACCAACTGATCATGTGCATTACCTAGTCCTAATATGAGTTTATATGGATTTAAAATTGCATGGACTCTTCATAACGTTCCAGAAATTGGACCTACTAAATACAATGTTGATTTTCTAAATAAATATAATTTCCATTTCGGTTTATAACTTGAAGCAATATTTTAAGGAGGAAACTCTAAATTAGAAAGTACAAATTTTTAACGACGAGATTAAACTCTAAAGTACAATTTCCCAGTTTTACCCAAACATAAAATAAATATATAGCCCATTTTATACATGGAATTCCCTTTTATTTGGACTGGAATCTAGTTCATGAATATGTTAAACTTTATTAGAAATTCAAAGTTTAACGTGAAGTTCCGTGCGATGCTGCTGGCAATACGCTCCGTTTTATTTTTTCATTACATTTGTTTGAATTGATGGTGTTGGTAGTGGCATGGCATTTACTTAGTAGATTTCGGGTCAAAACCACTTCACCACACACCAGCGGTTCTCAAAAAATG
>JAANSM010000652.1:0-25186 GCA_036850725.1 Orchesella villosa | reverse complement strand
TAAAAAAATATAATTGTGCAAACTGCAATGTCATTGCATGCTCAATTCTCTATGATCTGTCAAAAGAGACTTTTTTTAATTTTGTTATTGAGTCCTTTCAACTTCTTTTTATATCTTTTTTTATAATAGCATACACCCGTGTCATTCTCATTTTCATTCCATTAATAATAACACACACACACAACCCATTCCAAATTCCAATAAGACCACAATCTAGCCTTGTTACACAAATAAAAGCGAATAATAGATATATTTTACTGCTAACAACATTAACACTAAACTTAAAATCAAATAGAGGAGAGCCCAAGCCTATCCTGTTCCTCTTAAGACAGTAATCGTATATCCTATAACAGGTATACATAAAACGTACCATATCTCCATATTCTAATTGCAAGTTTAGCAATAAAAAAAGGGGATAATTAGATATTTTATTTTATTTTCATTCATTTGCATCGGCATCTGCCTTTTGGGATGCTGTGAAATATATACGGCTTCTCTATGAAAGCCTTATAGCTTCTGTACCTTTAGGTAAGTTCGCAGTCCACAACACACATTTTTAAAGTACCTCTCGCTCTCAGAGCTTCAGCTAAAAGGCTGTTAACGCCTACGTACACACCTTTACACAATAATAAAATTATTTCGCCTATGCATCGCATCTAACGTCAATATAAAAATTGGGTCTAGAGTTGGATGAAATGATGAAAATGAGAAATGCACAGGGATTTTTTGTACTACAGGCTATATTTATATGTACACTGCAGTTGGCTCTGTGCATGTGCTCCTGTCGAAATGAAGGAATAAGGAATGCACAGGTATGAAATGGTTTATAGGGAAAAAAATTGGGATTTTTTGTACTACAGGCTATATTTATATGTACACTGCAGTTGGCTCTGTGCATGTGCTCCTGTCGAAATGAAGGAATAAGGAATGCACAGGTATGAAATGGTTTATAGGGGAAAAAATTGAAAGATTGCAGTCTTTCGAGTGTTGCACCAAGCCTTAAAATAAAGAGTAAGTATAATGCTTACACGTACTTACTTTACTTGTGCAGTGTGTGTGTATTATGTGCTTAATGGGAAAAAGTGTGGCGAAAAATAAAATAAAAGTATATTATAAACACAAAGGAGAGTCACATTTAGAGCATCCATATCGATACGCTAAGAAGCTGAATCAGAGCAATCGCAACAGAAGCAAAAAAAATATTTAGTTTAGTACTGAGCACAAAAGTAAATATAAAATCAAATACCAAAAAGGTTTGAAGGAGTCGATACACTTATAGATTTGGAAAATGAAAATAGATCTTATACTTTTAAGAGATCTATTTGTTTTGCGTAAGGGTTTTGTTTACAAAAGAAGTAAGATGGACGATTGGCGACAAATATGTTATACGAAGTCAAGTCAAGCCTATTTGTTTTCTGTTGCAATTGATAATTTAGATGACTCGCTCTTACTTAAAGCAGTGGAGCGAGGTTATACAGAGACTAGAGAGCAATATGTAAATAAAAGAGATTTCGATACACTATTTTTTGCTAGTTTGCACGATCTAGAGAGAGAAATGATGGGACCAGCATGAAAAATCCGTATCTGATTAGATCAAATCAGGATAAAAACGAATGGCTATATAAACTGAGCAATAGTGAGACCACTTGCTTACATGTTTTTTGTATAAATATTTATACTGCCAAAAAAATCCTTATGCTAAGGATAACACCAGCAAAGTCATCGTCATCATCATCATCATGATTTACAATTGAACGTCATAAAAATGTTCAGGGAAAAGGATTTTCTCAGAAAAATAATCACATTTACTAATCTAGCAGAGAGCTCTTCTTCGTTCAATCTTCAAGATGATGATATACACACATATGGAAGACTCTCAAAGTCTCAAAAAGCATCTTTTCAAACAAAAAATATAAGACAGGTAGTAAAGAAAACAATCTGACTGAGGCACAACATCACATGGAGAGAGATTTTTTTGTGGGTTGAGTTGAGAATTGAAAAGGATATGAAAAGATGATGAGACGAAGAGACGAGACTGTGTTGACGATGAAAGATTTTTATACCGACTTGTGTCATCATAATATAATCCTCCATTACCTATACATATATATATAGCTATAAAGCTCATCTTTAGAAAAAAGTATTAAAAAATATGATCAGGTATTTCCACTGTTTACTTGCCCTAATATATCATCTTTTTCTAGCTATCTCTTATTCAATAGCAAAAAATAGGTTTCTGTAAAAAAGAATCTCTACTTCAATTGCGATCTTCTGTCGTCCACGACCACGCTGATTCTGCAAGTACCAAAATCATTTAGGTTTTTTCATATTGACCTGCCTGCGTGTGTTTACACATTGTACTTACATAAGCTTTAGTGTACAAAATCACACGTTAGGTACAGAGTACAGGGATTGCTTTCTGATTACGTATGCAAATTCATTTTTTCCTTCCTAACGCATGCATAATACACAATAGGCTTTAGAATATAATCCTATTACAAGCATTTATTAAATACTTTTGTATATTTAACGTTTAAAAGTGAATTTAATGGGGAGTTACACGTCTAGACTGCTTTCGAACTGGGAAATACATAATATTTTGCATGCAGCTCTAGCTCAAGCTCGTACCATTTAATTACAATCTTTTTACTCTAAAAAAAATTGCACAAAAACCCTATCCTTCATCCTTGTTCTCATTCCTGGAACTGAGGATATGAGGTCGTCTTACTGACTTGGAATCATCATTTTCGTGAGGTTTTTAGGGTAGGGTTAAATACCCCACATATGAAAAACAAATTTAATGGCACAACAAAGACATACTTTTTGATTGACTGAACAAACAATTGATCAACTTAAAACAAAAATATGTAAATGTCAATTATTTTTTGTATGTGTGTGTGTGCAATTGATTAAGTCGATCTGTTAGCGAAAGAGATCATGTTGAGAATTATTGCATTGTATAAAAATAAAATGGTTGAATGCATTCTATCAATTCGAATCATAGATTAACTTGAGTTGTATATTGCAACTCACATGAAATATCACTTTAATATATCGCTTCTCATCATTAAATGTTATAAAAAAAATACACTGATATTTTTTTTTGAGTTTAAGGATAGGACCGAGATATTTGTTAAGCTTGAGTAGAGACTGAAACATCATTATTTTTCTTTGATATCATGACAAGATAACAAAAAGATGATGATGACATATATATTAAAGCGTTATTCATATTATATTCTTTTGTTATTTTTGTTCTCCTTTTCATGCACGGTTTTGTGCACTGATGATAATGATGATGATGATGGAATGAATTAAATTAGGATATTATATTATTGGGAATATGAATCGATTGCGAAAACATGCCTTTATATATACCTGTTGTGCAAAATAAAGTTGACTTTGCCAAAATAGTAATGCATTTTATATCTCTTCTTGCACTTGTAAAGTTGTACACACAATATTGACTTCGCACTCTCTATCAATAATGATCAATCGTAGAAACGGCAATAAACTAAGAAAAAGTCCTTATAAGATGTTGAGAAGAGATAGGAACCTAGTCAGCCATGGAATGGACAAGATTTGCATTTTTTATACATGTCTCTCTCTCTCTCTCTGTCCATCCACTTTAAGAACTGTGTATGAAACTGAACAGAAGAGAAGCAAGAGCTAAATAAGCTAACAATACTCAAAAATAATGTCCATTGCCACTTGGATCATATAATACAATATATTTTTTTACGATTCATTGCTAACGACAATGTATTGAATGGATAATGCCGACATATTATATTCTCTTATTCCATTGCTACATATTTGACTCTCTGGTGTATGTAACATTGTAACATGTAACAGCAAGTATATTTGTGTGGCTTACAAAATCGCCAAGTGGCCAAAAACTCCTGCCTTATGTGTGTGCCTGCCTAAGCGCATACAATTGTTACTTTTATTATCATTATTATATTATTAGCAAAAGCCCAAAAAAAGAGATGAGAGATGCTGAGGCTACGAATACGAATTAAATGAACTGCTTCTCTTTTGCTATCCGAGTAATAGTTGGAGTTGGAGCACAGTTACGTATAGAGAGAGAGATTCCTTTTTTGAAGGTAACTCATTACTGCATTGAGATCNAGATTCCTTTTTTGAAGGTAACTCATTACTGCATTGAGATCGAGCAGACAGGATTTTGAGAGCAAAAGTACTTTTACTATTCATTCAATCTCAAATACGTAACGTTGTTAGTGCAATGCCAATGCGAGATATGTAACGCAATGCAATGAATGAAATCAAGTATCGTTAAAGCTGAAAAGAAAAACGTGTAAAATTACTAACTGCAACTGTGTGTGCTACATGCTACGCTTATTACCAATTTTTGTCTGTGCAAACTGCAAATATGCTACTGATGCTGCTACTAAAGGAGGGTTTTAAATGTGTCTGGTTATAGCGTTCACATTTCGGGCAAGAAAATTTATATATTATGCTGCTTTAAGAAGGCATTGTTAGATTCAAACATTGTTGCTGTATGTAAAATAGGTATATAAAACGACAACGGCAGCCGCAGCTGAGCCTTTTTGTTGGCCTGGCCTGGCGCAATCCTTGTGCTTTTGAGTCGGCAGTTGTAAAATGCAGATTTTTTTTCTTCTCGACTTCACAAGGCCTTCCACTAAAAAGTGTATATGAATTGTCGAGAGTATTGTGTGTCCTGAGTTGTCTGCTGCTGCCTTCGAGTCTTCTCGAGATGACGATGATGTTGATGATGATTGTTACATGACGCGCGTTCCTATTCCATCATCGTGGCGATGTGATGATGTGATCTCCAAAATGATTTAAACTTAAACACTACTACAACAAAATTTAATGGCATAGATTTTTGGCTGAGCAGCTCTATTTGCTTGCTCCTTTTGTACCTCGGCTTCACTTCCATATAATAAAATGTGTTTTGCAGTCATTTTAAGCTTGATTGGGTTCTCGCACCTGACTTGACTAGTGTGAAAACATTTTGGTTAGCTCAACTCAACACTCAATGTGGAGTCATATTTTTCTTTTCGATCTGGGAACTACACAGAGATGCAGTTTCGTTTTCTTGATGAAGTAACATGAAAAATAAAGGAGTTGGTTAAGCGTTGGTACAGACAGGTAGGGCAAAACCAAAGCAAAGGCACACATATTTAAGCCATGTCCATGTCAATTCCACGCACTACTAAATACCCCTTTGTATTATACTTTATATTAACAATAACCAAGCTCAAAAATATCCTTTGGGTTGGATGTTGGATTGTTATAGCAGGCAATGCACTATATACCATTAATAATTTTTTTTGCAAGTGTGCAGCAAACCCAGAAGGCTAAAATAAGTGTATATAATGCAATGCCGTAGGATCATTAAAATTTACTTTTGAGTTTGTCCTACTGAAAAAAATCAATACGAAAGAAAACTGCAATCTGCTCCTTCTTCGTCATTATATTATTATTCACTCCTCCGCTCAAAACCAAGCCAAAGCCGCAGCAGCCACGGCACTTGCCTACTTCACTTCACAATTCAATATATATTATTCATATATTTTCATACGTACGCACCATCGATTGAAGAATCAGTTCATATCAAAAATTATTAATAATGGTATTGCTTCATCACGCAAAGTAAATGCATTTTTTATGCTCCTTGCACTTTTAGCTTTAGTCATCCATGCAAAAATGATTTTTACTTGCTTAAGTTGTACGTATTTACTTTACATGAGCATTTGTGTACTACTGCTGAACATCGACCGCATATCGTGACACGATATTGATAAAAAAATAGTCTCTTCTGACTCTGACGTTAGCATTACATTAAGTTGGATAACACACAGCAGGTAGGCCAAGTCAAGAAAGACAACGTACATGCATCTCTCAGGTATTTATATTCATCAGCAACAACAAGATCAAGCCGAGACCTAAAATTATCAATCAATCACTATCATCATATCTAAACATTAAAGTAAGTAGGAATATATAATATATACTCATTCCTCACGCTCCTCAGCAGCCTCTATAGCCTCGCAATTCCTCCTCTCCAGTCAATCTGCATAATATTCTCCTCGCCTTTGTCTTTTGTTTTAAGAAAGCCTTGCCATAAAAACTGTAGTCATAAACGATTCTTTCAATCAACGACTAAAGTTGAAGTATCAAATCAAACTTTTATTTGCAGTCGTCTTCCTCCTCGCATTCTTTGCCATTTCTTCATCGAGCCTGCTATTAGGTGAGGTGCTAGTTTGTATATGGTTTCAAGCTCAAGTCTTTAATCATGTTTCATAAAGAGATGATGATGATAATGAGTTAGTCCTAAAGCCTAGCCCTGTTCTTTCGTAGACAAACAAGATTGAGATTCTCATTTCTGCTCTTTAACTACAGCTTTGAACTGAGCCTACTTAAAATATGTTAAGGATAATCATGGGTAAATGCCTTCGACTAGTAAGTATAGTGAATCATCCTACCTTTCATTTTGCAAACGTCCTTCCGATTGTGATTACTCACTATGTATAGAAAATGTAGTGCGTGGAATAACTCAATAATATTTATGTTACCTTTATAATTATCAAATCACTCATTACATGTAATTATAATGTAATTATGTCGTTTATTATAACTTCCTTGTACTGTAAGGGCTATAAATGACAATAAACCAGTATTATTATTATTATTATTATTAAGGATAATCATAGGTAAATGCCTTCGACTAGTAAGTACAGTGAATCATCCTACCTTTCATTTTGCAAACGTCCTGAAAATGATGAATGTTTTCAATGGTATTTGAGCAAATGGACATGAACATAACTACTTCTGAATGCCTGAAGTCTGAGGCAGACTCCGTACAGGTTACATTGCCCATTTGTTTATCAAATCTTTCGTGTATATATTGGATTTGGATATTATTGTGCTTCGAAGCAAGTCGGAGATGGAATTGAATTTTACCAATGAGCACACGGCACAAGAAGTAAGTATAGTCAAATATATTATTATTATGGATGAGTTTTATGTTCATGCAAGTACGTGTACGTGAGTGCATTACATAGCCAAAAATTTGTGTAAGTAGCATTATGGCTACATGTTATATGAACTAAAATCCATTATCCCTTTTTCTTCTGGCTCACTGCACTAGGATTGGGAATAACGTTTTCATTCTTCGTTTTCCAAAAAATACTAAACCTCTCTTAGATCCTAAACAAGGAGCGTAGGTATATTAAAATATAACAGTAGTAATATGTAATGAATTGGTGTGTTTGCTGCTGTTCACGGTATTATTTTTGTAAGCAGAATATAATAATGCTTTGTAGGTACTACACAGTAAAGTGTAGAAAAATTCTGAACAATTTCTGGTGATTGGAACGGATGGACAGAGAGAGAAACAGATGGATGTTTAACTACCTACTGAATTACGTGCGCTACAATAGCTCAGAGGATAAAGCAAAAGTACAATAATGTGTGTAGCCAGAAACCAATACAAAATGCAAAGTGAAATGAATATGCGTCAGCCACTGGTCTCTACTCACTACTCACTATAAGCTCGCCAACATTTACTTTACTAGAAATACAAATGCATATAAGAATTTCTTAGTAGAAGAATATATCATTGTGGTCTTTAAAGTGCGTGCGTGTAGCAAGTAATGTTAGTGAACAAGAGAAAAAAAAAGAAGGCCCTTCATCAAATCCTACTACTCTTGTGCAGTATGATAACATTAATATATGAGCAAAAGCCAAAAAGTACTTCTAAAATTTTCTGTCTGTGAATCTGAATACCTGCAGCAAACTTTGGATAGCTGTAGGCTGTAGTACAGAGATCGCATTGTATAAACATATTGAGATCCAGATGAGATTGAGATTGCATTTTTGAAAAAAAAGGAGAAGGAAAAACTGTACACTTAATGTATTTACGATATGATATGGTTTATGGGGATGGATGCAAAAGTTAAAAATTTGATTGTTGTGGGATTTCTTCCCTTTTACTTGCCGTTTGATAGGCACACACATACAATCACATAAAATATCCAGCAGGGCTACAACATCACTCTGGCTGGCAAGAAGAAGGAGCTTAGAGAGTTGGTAGGTTTTTTTAAGCTTACAATAAAATATCCTAATGCAATAATATACGCCTTATCAATAGGTGCTTAAACTAAGGATTAAATCTAAACGAAATTTTTTAAAAAAAAAGTTGCGAAACATTATTATCTCTCTCTCTTCCATTTTCTACATCTGTTATGCGAACAAGCATAATATATACATATCTACAAGCTACCTAATTGCTGATTAAAGGACAGGGATACTTGTAGGACTGGGACTGTATATACTGAAGTGAATAGTTAGAGGCAGAGAGACATATGCTTTGATTTTTGTGTACAAGTCCAAATAACCAAATATGCTCACTGCTCACTTCTTCGACTTCTTCTTGGTTAGCCTCGTCAATGTAGATTCTTGTAAGTTGTATAGTGCTCCTTGCAATGTGAATATAGTGAATAGACAAATCTTTTTGTGAGCTCTGAGAGTTTGGCTAAATGGTTTTTGGTAACAATAAAAGGTATATCTAAGGTTTGGATTTGGATTTATATATTGGAATGATATATCTTGTAATTTTGGTTGGTAGTTCTGTTCGTGTGTGTGTATATGGATGGATGAATATGCTTCTGACACTGACGGACTCGTTTTGTCTCATGTTCGATAGATAGTCAGTGTGAGTGAGTGAATGAGTGACGGACACAAGGAGCAAAAGAGTTTTTTAAAAGAAAAAACTTATTTTTTTCTTGTACACATTTTTAATGTACATATGTACAGGGGAAATTTATATTTAGTATTTGTAGAGTAACTTATATATATATTAGTAGTTTATAGTAGTATTTACGCTAAGAGTAATTAAATTTTTATGTGTATAGCAAAAGTGTTTATATATTATTGGTTTAAAAAGTTTAATCATATCGTTTAATCATTGTGATTTCCTCGCTCCCGTTTTTACCAATCAAGTTTTATATATATTGTCCATTGTTCAGTGTGTGTTTTTATTGGTACGAATTTTTTTTCTCATGGTTTATATATATGACATGGCTCAATTATCCAGCAACATCAATGTTATCATTATCCTTTTATATATGTTATTGGTTTAGGCAGCAGCAGTCCCACTTCTCCACACCACATATCACTAAAGTTGTTGCCTCAAAGTCTGTGCTGATCAGTATAAATTTTTTTTTATGTCTTTGCTCTTGCTCCTGTTCTTGAAGATTATCAGTGTGACCATATATCAACATCATACCACGGCGTCTTTATTTATGAACACTCCATTTAAAAACATTGGCTCCTCTCTGTGTCCGCGTATGAATGCCATGTTTTAATGTATGTTTTTTGCTGGACATATATACATAAGAGTTGAGATTTAAACAAAAAAATTACAACCCTTTCTTCTCTGGATGGACATCAACACTGTGATGGTGATGTCTCACTGTGATTAGATAATCACTTTGAAGGATACAAATCCATAACTAAAATAAACAGAGCTGGATTACCATTTTTTGGACGCTGGCTTACCTTATCATTATAATCATCACTAACCGAAACTGATGCTTACTCGTCAATCCCTCTTTTCCAACTCTACTCACTTATCAAAACTAAGCAAAGAAGCGGAGGAAAGAGGCTAATTACAACATTGATACAGTTGTATACTACGGTACGGTCTCTATCATTATCATTAAGACGTCAAGGAAAATCCAGTTTCAGCGTCAGGAACGGATTACTCTTACATTGCCCCGGATCACTCATCCTCACTCATCTCGACAACAACACTAAAAACCTTGCTGATTCTACACATCCTGCTCCTGCTCCCAATTATTTCGAGCGAGAAGAGAAGCGAGAAGCACCGTAAAAAAGTAAAAGTGAACAAGTGGGAAAAAAATCCTGATCATCACTTTCCTCATTAATATTCATTTCATACAAACACAACTCAACTGAGATTTGAAACTGAAATTCCCGTTGTCAAGTTTTGCCATAAAACCAACTTTTTTTTCTCTCTCTCTCTCTCGTTCTGCCTTTCCCCACAACAATATATATACAAGATAGTTTTAGCAGAGTCAATGCGAACATAACCATTACAAGATACCTGAAGTTGTGTGTGGTGGTGTCGCTTTGCTCTTTTCGTTATCAACGAGCCACTTGTTCTTCCACTAAACTGCTTCACCAGAGAGTTGTCCGTGTGTGTACCTGCTTTGACTATAGAGGAGCTCCCACATAGACATACACATCCATAGTTGAGTAGCAAAGAGGAGGATTGACTAGCGAGCGACACACACGATACGTATATCGTATCGGTCGACGTATTTGGTGGCTGCTGGTTTGGTTGGTTGATGTGCACTTGTTCTTCTGCTGCTGGAGTTCCAGCTTTCTGTCTTCCTTCAGTTGAGCGAGAGATAGAGAGGAGAGTGCGATTTTTGTGTATGGTAGTGGTATTTTATCAACTACAACTTCTCAACCACTTGCACTTGGCATCTCTCCGTCATCCTGAAAACTAGTTTACGACACTTTTACAAAAAAAGATATATTATTTTTTATGCATAGGAGCAGTAACTAACACACATTATTATATGCATAGTACTACAGAGAAAGAGATTCGTTCGTCGACAAACTAGTACCATTTAGTAACATATTACGCAAGCCAAGTTTGACCAACACATTAAAAAGATACTGCCACAAAGGGGTTCTGTTACCAACCTGAAGTTTAAAATTAAAATTGACAATCAAGAGCCAAGTCTGCCTATATTTTTCTCCTGTATTTAAATAGTGTCTTCTCTACCACGAGAGCCAAGCATATGTTAAAAAAAAGTAATCCTGATCTCAAATCAAATTTTGTCAATTTTATCCCTCATCATCAGTTAAAACAAATTATTTACTCGTCGAAATTTTTTATATAAAAAATATGGCTTGTTCGCGGAAACATTATTGAAGATATATAAAAAACCTGTGCATATTTTGGACTGCCGTTCCAAGTATTTCTCTCTTCGCCCTGCTTGCTGGAGTTGGATTTTTGTGAATTGGACTCATTCGTTCTAGTGATTTTTACCTGAGGAAAAAACAAAACTTTTCAAAAAAATGTAAGTCAAGTTCATGTTTACACGTTTTACATTCATTTCGCTTCATTTATTTCCTTTCGCTATATGATAAAAAGTGATGCTCTGATGCTTCAATTGAGACGAGACAGAGTTTGCATAGACCTAATAAAAATCCTTTTAAAAGGATGTTCGATTTGCAGTAGGGAAAACTCTCTTCCGTTTTTTCGAGTATGTACTAAATTGTGGTTTTGCTACACATATATATTATTTCCTAAAATTGCGCTAGTTTAGTATGCAAAGTTATAATGACCTTTATTTGATCACTGACTGAGCACTGTTCCAACTAAGTTCTACATTCTTAGTTCGTGGTATATAATTATTATTTGGCTTAATTTCAATGAGCAAACACATAATACGCGTAGTTTACTCTAATTGTGTAATGCGAAACAATGTGTAATTAGGATTTAGAGCTAATGCTCATGAATGCTTATCTAATTTAGTTGGCAACATATGTCCGTGCCGTGTGTGTGTGTAATCACTATACGCGTTCATCCTACATATATTATTATTTATCATCAAAAGCATCCTTTTACCACTTACTTACATACCGTTGCCGTGTGTTTGTCATTGTGTGTGCGTGGTGCGCGGTGTGGCGTTAGAAATTCAGTGAGCAGTGAAGTTCTCCATTTTGATATCAATATAGTGACTTTGATTTTGATGATGAGTTATATATATCTTACATATTATGATATGATATGAATCCTACGCAGTAAACATAATTTTAATGCATTATTCTACTCCCTCTCCTTAGTCTCCTATTCGCTCATTCATTACTATAGAATTCCTATGAAATAATTCGATATATTTAATAACGTTCGAATCAAATCAAACTCCCTTTTTTTAGCAATCACCCTTATTCTGTTCTGTTGATATTACAAATACGACTGTCATATCCCATATATCATATTATTTTGTGAATGTATTTTTAATGGAATGGCTGGGCTTGGTGTAATCTTCCATATGGACTGTGAATAGTGGCTAATGATTAATAATGGCACTATAATTTGTAAGTGTTCGTTGTACGAATAAGCACCGAAACTATGAAAATATTTTATAGATCCTATTAAATTCTCAGTTATCTGTCTGGCGTTATGTATGCTACCAACCACCAAGGATTAATTTTGGTTTTTCTCCTTTCCGATGATAAACACATTTGCATTTATGAGAGTAGAAGAGAGGTGTAAGGTAGCAGCTAGGAGGTATAACAAAAACGTCTCTTTTGGTGCCTCTATATAGATATACTTTGGTAGTAATAGGCATCATCATCAACATCACAACCATTCAAACAGAAACGAGCCGAGGTTATTTATAACAATGCACGAAAATTATGTTCATGGTTTAAAAACAGTATGTGTGCACTACTGTATAAGTGTGTTCATTATTGGATTGCATCCCAATGTAATCTCAGCAGAACAGGCATAGCATAAACCAAAACGTTCTCAAAATACAATCGGTCTCCTTCAAGGAGAGAAGTAAAGAGAGAGAGAGAGAGAGAGAGAGAGAGAAAGACAACAAGTAGCCTAGCAAACAGCAAGTCAGAAACAATTTTGTACATGTGCTTCTACAGCCGCTGCATGAAAAAGCTATATTTGTTAGGAGTCAAATCCAATGGAAGGGAAGTCAGGTCTGAGTTGAAGAAAGGGTTGGATTCATTTGGTACTTCACATAAAAGGCCTTTGTAAAAGGCTTGTCGCTCATGTACACACATTGTACCTAGTTTTTCTAGTATTTGGCTAATGAATTAAAACAAACGTGGATGAAAATATTGCCTTTATATTCTTTTAGAAAATGTATTGTATTATATTCTATTGTATGATAGAATATTATTGACTTTTTGTCTTCGAGGTGGTCACTATTTTAATGTCTTGGCTTCACCAAAGCCACTTTTAACAGCTTTGCCTAAAGGTTAATTATGGAGAGTTGCATTGCATTGCCAACAATTATTATGTATATCTGATATATTCTGGTGTGGTGTGACCAATATAAGTGTGCATCATATGATCATGTGCGAGATGCATCTTAAGTGGTAACCACATTCTACAAAATGCAATTGTCAATTGTAAGAATTCGAAATATAATGTGCTAAAGTGTCAAAATAATTTGGGAAAGATACCTTTTTGCTTGGAGGTATGTAAGTACTCACGTATTCTTTTTTAACCTCAGAATGTATTTTTATAGCTTACTTAACTGAAAACGCATACATGCATAATATATGCATTTGTAATGCCTTCGAGACACCTTCATGGTTATATGCGAACAAAAAAATCCACTAATAACTTTACAAGATTCTATATGGACCAAAGTTAATTTATGTAGTTGTCTCCTATCGTATCGTCAGCTCAATTTTATTTGCACATACTGCATACAGTCATACATATATATATATATAAACACGTTGTTCACACTCATCGTAGGACTTTTATCCTTTCATGGCTTTATGAAGATGATGGCCAATGTCTCAGTCCAAATGACTTCTCGATAAAAGTGATCTTGTCCTCCTGCTCCTGTCCCTTTCGTTTCAATTCCAATGTTCAAGTAGATATAAAAGTAATTTCTGCACAGTTCAATGTACATATACATGAGTAATAGGTTGAACAAAGTCTACGTAGAATCCGTTCATTTACCTTGCGTTTTGTTTGTCCGTATCCATTCCTTCAGTGAGCAATCATACATCAATTAAATATGCACATGCATTCATGCGTGCGTAATGCCAAAAGCAAAAGTGGAAAGAGCAAATAACAGCTCTTGCTTATCTGTGTAGGATTGACCACTTGCTTATTGGTTGTATAAGGGTTCCCCCAAATCAGTACCAATCACAGAATATTGAGTTATATGAATAATACGATACGATACTGAGATATGATATAAAAGTACATGCTTTTTCTGTCTTCGCGTAGTCACTCCTGAATCTTTACTCACATGTACAACATGCAATAGAAAAATATATTTGGATGTTGACAAATAACGCATGAGATGAGATACTTATTGGTTGTTTTGAGCATTTGAGTACACACAAATCGAAGGATCTTTACAGTAAACATCAAAGAGACACACAAATATGGTTCGTTCGTTGTTACGTATTGAAAGTACAAAAGATGAAATGCAAGAAAAATATGAATAACCTTGAGCTTTTGTGAGGGCTATACAATACGGCAGCGTAACACAGTAAATCTAAATGTCTTATTATTCAGTTCAATACAGAGGAGGACAATCAGTCAGTTCACATGAACATAGGGCATAGATGCATAAGCATAATATGATATTACTTATCTATAAGGTATATTGATTTGGAATTTGATGGATTGTCGATATTGCTGCTGGTTTTCTAACTTAAGGTAACGGCAGAAATGCATACGCTATATGTGTTTACTGTTTATGCACTTTGTATAGCATTTCATTTCACTTTCCATTGCTTTGTAGACAGTCACCCAAGAAGAGTGTCAAAACTTTAAGTTGTAATAGTGTGAGAAAAAGGTTGGTGAAATGAAGTGTGGGCATGAATACACACGCTGAATGTGTTGATATATATGATGTGAATGATATGATGTAACGGCACATGAGTTGATGTTCGTAGTGGACATTGGGATGGCTTTTAGCCTTCCACTCTGGAGAAAGCTATAAATAAATATTAGTTCCATAAGTTTTAGAATTACATCTACATCATCATCGCTAATCGTCAACAACATTTTCATCCGCTTTATAATATATTATTGGCTACAACGTTCTTTTATTTATGGAAATGTTTTGGCTATAAAACGACAAGGCCCAGTTTTGTTTCCAGGAAATTACTTTACGTACGTTTATATGTTTGCAGCTACAATAAAATTAAATTTTTCTCCGAAAAATGAATCATCATGAATATGTGTATTGTGTACATACGTGTGTAATGTACCATTTTTTCACCTTTATAGTAAAAAAAATTCAACTGTCAACATTTACATTACAACGCAATGTATTTGCACTTTTGCACTAAACATTTGATTTCATATTTGATGTCTTATGCAACAAATGACACACACAACACAACAAAAAATTTGAATTGATAAAAAATCAAAAGCGTAACGAGTTAATAGGAAGCAGTAATTTTTATTTTTAAATTGAATTTTGTGTAGTTAAAGCCAGCCGTAATGTAATGTTCTTCCTGAAAACTCACTATCTCTACAAATTAGGAATGACAAAACACATATAGGCAAGCCGCTGTCTGAAGAGTACAATATCTGCATTGCATTCCAATTAGTTTTATCCAAATATTAATATTATAATACTTAATCATATCATTTATGTTTATGTATGTATTGAATCATTAAAAACAGCTTAAAATGTTAGGAAGTCTAATTCATTTTAGCTGCATCTGCATGAATGCATCAGTAATGTGTTGTGATTTGTGATGTAGGGATGGATTCATGAACTCACTGTTCTATATAATTTTTATGAATGCAAATGCAACATAATACAAGTTCATAGCTCTTAATATTATATTAGAAATTATTGATACCAAGAAATCGAATCATTGTTTCCTTTCTGAGTATACCTAATACGAGCTTAGTCTATTTTAGAACAATTGCAACTTGCTTCGCATTTGAATACTACATGTTATTGTAAGAAAAATTGATCCATATATATTGTATACTTTTGAATCGTTAATTTAGCGTAATACCACATTTTTATGACGGGAGGAGTCATTGACAATGTTGCTCTTAATGACTTTACATTTTATTTACGTGTACGTGTTGTAGCCAAATATCGTTTTTTAGTTGTATCACTGCACTTCTTCATATTTGGTTCACTTCCAGTGACCAGTTATTTGTGTACATCGCATACCTAATTAATATGGTAAATACTTAGAATATGAATGACATTTGACTCCGAAATAGTGAACATAACAAAGTCAAAAGTATACGGAAGACGTAGTAGGAAACACCTCTACCCGTACCAAACCCAAAAGTGAAACCAATGGTCATGGTGTTCGATGTTCCTATATCTCAATTCTGTAGCTGTTGTCTATAAGTCCATCCAAAAAGTGCATGCATAATTTGGTACAGGAAATTGCCAAGTTGAGCACAAGCCAAGTTATTAGTGAAGTGGGGTCCAAAATATTAGTAAAAGACAATTTTTTAAATGTTATTTTGGCACTCTGTCACTGTAAATGCGTACCTTGTTTTTCTGAAACAGTATTCCAACGTTATCTCGTGCACTTCTTTAATATTTTGCGATTTTGGATTCGTTGCTGGCTGGAATAGTATATATAACGGTCTGGGTTTCCCAATAGTTTTCAGAGGTGGGTATAGTAAGAAAAAAACATCGTATGACAATTGACTTGACAAGTCAATAACATTTATAGCGTTGTCTCAATAGTGCATTGCATAAGAGAGCCATGTCCTGGGCTCATACAATACGTTACGGGTTTCCTTAAATGCAACTCTGTCTTGTCAGTGAAGTCATTTCTGGCTTGTCATGCGGTTCGGATAGGTGGTGACTTGCGATGATACTGCAATTGCTTGTGCAGCAGCGTTTGAAACCAGATATTTTTCAAGACAAAAATCTTACTTTGATTTTTTTTTATTTTTTCCTTAGATATTTAATCAACTTGTTTGGCTGCTGAACAATGTGCGATGGTAAACACTCGAGCAGACGAGACGTGGTCATCCTTTCCATAAAACCCAAGCGCCCAGAGTATCCAATCAACCAAAAGGTCGTACCGGTCTCAGAGCTCCTTCAAGAATGGGACAAACTCGATGCCTACTACCGTGGTCAACTTCTCAAGCTTACAAAAAGTTTAAACAAAAGCAACAAGCACAAACAGTCTCGTCATTCCAACACCCCTAAAGTATCAAATAATCATAATAATAAACATAATAAATCCAGCCCGGTCAACAAAAAGCATTCTTCCTCTTTGTCTTCGGATCAGTTCACGGAACTTTTTGGAGATGAGAACCTTTTCAGTCCTACTGCAGACACCAACAACAACAGCCGTCATAATAAGAACAAATTACTTCACACCAGATCCTTGAACAGTCTATTTGATGAGGACTCAGATAATTTCTCTCCTCCACCGCCGCCATCACGAATTGGCAAGAATTCCTTGTCAAATGTGCAAACTAACAACTTGGTGGTATCCATCCCAGTTCTAACCCATCCAGGGGATCATTGCAATAAACATCATCGTAGGAAGTACGCATCTGATGATGATGACGATGATGATAGTGGAAGTGGAGAAGAGGAGGATGATGAGGATGAGGAGGAAGACAATTTTCTCAGTGTGCCCCGAGAAAATTATCAAGTGCAATATGGAACTAAACAAAAAACTCGCGTGACACTCATCGAGACCGGTAATGTGAGTCCAAGGTGGATCGTGCCGATTCGTGTTGCCCCATACAAGCCACCAACAGCTCAAGGCCTGAATGGGGTTCAGATTCAAAAGATACTGTATCATAAAAATGATAGCTCGAACTTTGCCTCGCCAACAACGACAACTGCAAGGACTCCGGATAAACCACCAGATAACCCAACCACTGCTTCTGCTCCAACGGTTAAGTCAATTAAGGTCACAGAAAGCCCTGTCTCCACGGTCTCCCCTCAATCTACTTCCGCATCAACAACAATGGCAACTCCTTCTGGTGATAACAACAACAATGCTACACCAAAACAGCCTGTTTCTGCTTCACAAACACCGGAATTATCTTCACCTCCATCGGATCAAGGTGGTAGCAAAAAGACAGTTTCAACAACAGCACCCACTACCACCATGGCCAACAAACTCTCATCTCCACCTGTAAACTCTACGACTGGACAGAAATTGAAGAGACCAAACCTGGAAACTTCTCCGGCTTCTGGCTACGTGGCTAGCAAAGTCAATAATGGACATCTGAATGGAATCAAGAGACCTAAAACTGAAGACAATCACGCAGCTTCTGGATACAATAGTTCTATAAATAA
Source organism: Orchesella villosa (assembly GCA_036850725.1). NCBI lineage: Eukaryota > Metazoa > Arthropoda > Collembola > Entomobryomorpha > Orchesellidae > Orchesella > Orchesella villosa. The sequence continues at coordinate 7,127 of JAANSM010000652.1, read as the reverse complement.
TTTCACGCCTGTGACAAGCACTAGCTCAACATATCCTGGTGGAAGTGGCGGCGTTGACGATCCTGCTGAAAATGATCGTAAAGGCTCACGTGCTACTGGAATTAAGGGGGAGGAGACAACTTCCCCAACAAAATTTAACAAGAACTTTTCTTTTGTGAAACCCTCTTCTCAGTCTACTACTTTCTCTTCTTCATCTTCGGCTTCCAGTGGAGATTCCCCAGGAGCAGTATTCATTCCGCCAGCAGCAGTTAGTATTACCGACCGGATAATCAAAAAGGCTTCCAGACCGCAACCAGAACTGATTGAACGACAGCGAAGACGCCGACAGGAGAGTAATCAACGTAAATCATACGCTATGCAAAAGGGTGATGAGCACGAAGAGAGAGAATCTATTGACTTATCTATGAAATCGTTTGAAATGATATGGAACGTACCACTTCTTTCACCCCTTCGATCTCCATGAATTTTATTACTTGTGTAGTACAGAAAATTCAATATTATGCTGCGGAAAAGCAGTTATAGTTAGATTAGGTTGTCTTTACTTTCTACAGCAAGAAAAGTATATTATTATTTGCTACAACTCAGCACATGAGTTACTGACGAAAGCAAGTGAGGAAAGTTCAATAGTACTACTTGACAGCCTCTTCTCCCCAGTTGGCTTTGCTACTAGGATGATTGTAAATATTAAATGAAACTTATTGCAAAGTACTTTTAAAACAAAAAGAAACTACGGTTGCGACCCCGTCTGATTACGGAAATCTATAAAGATTCTAAGCAAATCTCTATTTTAGACTTTGTTTTTTGTTTCATTGTTTTGCCATAAAACAGAGCTACTTTCATGGTAGTACTTATATAAATAAAAACTCCAAAAAAAGATGCAGCATTTACAAAAGCAACAAAAAAATCTAATGAAACTTGTATTTTGTGTTACTCATTTATTTCTTCCGCATATTAACATGTTTATTCATGTTGATCATCTTACAAAATCATACGAATTACATTATCAATTATCATATTCATATACCACCTCACCCATCGTGTCTGACATGAATCGAATTCCTTAAGTTACATTTAATTTTAAATAATCACGGGACGTTTCAAAAATAACGACTGAGATATAGCACTTACGCACGGACGCAATAGAGTTTTTTTACAATTTACAATGAAGCCAATTCCATTTCCACTTCCTGAATCTATAAATCAAGTAAAAAATAATCCATTAATATTAAATTCGAAACTGCGTTGCATAATAGCGATAAAAGGAAAACTTTTCAAGTCAAAAACCCACCTTTCTCTCCTTTTCATTTTGATCGTCAACGGTCTTTCGAAGCACAGTTTCCAACCGTTGTCTAAGAGCACTATTTTCATTCGTTGACAATTGAATTTCTTGATTTTCACGTCGTTTTGAAATATCTTGCAATTCCTCACGAAGCTGACGTAACTGATCCTCAAGACTGTTTCCTATTTTCGAAAAAATTCGCGACAAATTGTAATAGCAGAAGTGAGAAAAGAATTATTATTTATATTACAACAAAAAAGCCTATGTAATGACAATGACATACTTTTAGCAACAAGTCCATAATTAACTGACTGCTCCATTCGGGTAGGTTTGGATGGGGAAGGTTCCGCTGATGAGCTGCTGGAAGCCTGAGATCGTGAAGCCTGAGATCGAGGTTCAAACATGCCTTTGGCAAATGAAGTAACCAGACCGGCGGATGTAGACGGTTTCTCCTTGCTTTCATTATCCTGAATAGAGAATTAAAAAGAAATGAAATATATACGATATAGAATTAACAACATATAAACGAGAAATATAGATACAGCATGCATTTGTATACAATGACTCACCTGAGTTACAAATGACATGGAGTCTGACATCCTACTGAGTCTGCTACTCTCGTCCTCTGCATCATCCATTGACAGCCGACTTGTTTCAAAATCCATTTCCGTGACCTGATCTCCATCCTCTGCATCAGAATCACTCAAAGCGTCTCCAAAGAGTTCCTCTGTAAAATTTAAAACAATATGACAAATTATTTAATTACTCCCCACAAATATTCTTCCAAATTACTAATCTACAACATTTTACTATTTTCAACGAACCGACTGCAATACGGCTAGCATTTCCTGATGGATTTTCATTTGTTTTCGAGCCTTGCATAATTACATCCTTGGATGAACCATCTTTTGTCCTGTCTTCTTCTTCATCAATTACCTCCCAGCTAACGTGATGAGCTTCATAATCCATCCGAAGGAGTCGTCGAACTTCCTTCTCAATTTCAGGCTGATCTGAGTATTGCTGTTGAACAAATAACAATTGATACATTTTTTTAAATTCAATTTTGAATTCAGAAATACTGGAAGCAAAACCAAACGAAAAACCTACACACCTTTTTCTTCAGCGTGCGGCGAAATCTCCTCTTTCGAACATTCTTTAATGGAGGGGTAATACCATGTGGCCAAAGATACTTCTTTTCCACCTTTACCTGACCATCTTTCTTCTTCTGTGGCTTCGGATCGACCTCCTCAGGCTCCTCTTCTTCCATACAGATAAGCATTTGACAAATATCTGCCGTCTTGTACACATTCTTTTTGTCAATGGTTTTGAAGGATTCAATGATGCAAGGCAAGTCGACCAACTGAAAAACAAAAACGAACCACATTGTGAATCACAGTAGACAATTAGTGAGTTAGTGTAATCAAAAACCATACTATAAAATATCATCAATTATACTTTGGTAGGAAGCACAAAATGATCAAAATATAATGTCCCGTGTCTCATGTCATTTTCCATCTTTAGAGAAAGCCTCTCCTTCAAATTGGAAGAACCTTGTTTCAGAGCATCGCGGAGTAATTGCGCAACCACCTAATTAGGATAATCAATAAAATACAAAATGTTGAATGAATATGAGGGAATAGCCGAAAAAATTAAAAGCTTCAAAACAGAAATTGTCAACTGTTAGTAAATAATGTAATAGTCAATAGTGAATAGAATACCTCTGGTAGTCGAAGAATAATTTGGCTTTCCAGTTCTGCTGGACCATCCTGCTGCGAGTGTTGCATAAAATGCGACATCTCGTCAGTTCACTTGGTTGGTGATTAACTTAAATTAAAAACGTCTTTATAGACTGCAAATCAAATTGAATACTTTACACTTGTGACTTAAATAAATATACTTTGAAACTAACACTAAAAAATTGCTGATTGTAAATCTGAAATCACAACACAACTGACAACTTGACTGCACAATTCTAGTTGCTGTTTTCAGTAACAACGAAGCACGTTCAAGACGATCAAAGTTCAAAAACGACGTCAAATGTTTTGAGCTTCTGTGTTTATTTGTTGGTCTGCCTACCTGTAATCAACTATATTTTACTGGGACAACTTAAGTACGTGCAATGCCGCTGCTCGCTCTTTTTGTGATTTTCTCCTATGAAATGAAAAGCTGCAATGTTCAAAATACTGTGTACACAATACACAATTCACAATACATTATAAATGGAGATGGATAGGGATATATGCTGATTTTGTGTAGAAAGTAGATATAGATCGTGTACGTATACACTGTATACACTGACTGACACTGACTGTGCTGCTTGCACTACTACCACCGAAAACCTTATGTATTCTCTGCTGTATGATGTAAATGAGCGGAAGTAGAACGTTTGTGCAGCATTAAAATCCATGAAGCTTCGGTTAGCTAGTTGTAAAAATCTTATCGCATATAATGACAAATTATTGTTACTAATACAAATAATAGACACGGCATACTATTGCATTGTTAGAAGATGAGAGAGTTTATGGTGGGTGGCATTGCTCAAGGTTCCAGTTTATTCAGGGGTGTCAGGAAACATATGAACATTGCAAATATTACAATTTATTGAATCAAGAAAGAAAGAAATGAAATACGGGGTACATTACAAGGAAGACATGTTAACTTCTAACGATAAGATCCACTGACACCTTTATTAGTAGGATGAGTTTACTGATCTTGGAAAAATTCCTTACTCTTGTCTACAGTCGGCTTGATAGTCTTCTTGCCTGGCTGCCACCCAGCAGGGCACACTATAAAATGAAATATATGACACCAGACATAAAATATCTTGAGTATACTTTTTTCAATTAAAAATGATCCATATTTTACTATTATTATTACCTTCGCCGTGTTTGTCCGTGAACTGGAATGCTTGAACCAAACGCAAAGTTTCATCGACGGAGCGTCCAACTGGCAAGTCATTGATGGTTATCTGCCGTAAGTTTTGCTTGCTGTCAATGATGAAGAGTCCACGAAATGCGATGCCCTCATCTTCCTACGAAGTTTATGTAATCAAAAGATTATGAATATAAAACAATCTTTATTCCACATAAGAAAGAATTCAATGCTTGCAGGCCACAGGCAACCGCACAGTATAGTACTACTTCAATGTATTTCTTAGAAATAAAGTTACCTTATAGACTCCATACGCCTTAGCAATATCACCAGTTTTATCAGCCAACAGTGGGATTTCCATTTTCCCCAGACCTCCTTGCCTACGGGGAGTGTTCACCCTTTTAAGCAGTTAAAGAAATAAAAAATGCTTTGTACAACTGACAGACACGTAATTAGTGCTTTCCTTTAACATCCAAACGAAAGAAATGTATAATGGAATAATATATCTTACCATGCCAAATGTGAGAAGTGGGAGTCATGTTGAAGCAGCGATGACTTCACATCCAATCTTTCGGAACTCGTCAACTCGGTCAGAAAATGCAATGATTTCAGTAGGACAAACGAAAGTACTGCGTCATACATAGAACACAAAATGAATATTACTACTTCATAGGAATTCCAATCATCGTCATCTCGTGGTATCTCATACTAAATTACAAGAACTATTTATTCTGACTAAACTTACAAGTCCAAAGGATAGAAGAAGAATACCAGGTACTTTCCCTTGTAATCAGTCAAACGAATGTCCTTAAACTGACCATCCACGACCCCAGTGCCACTGAATTGTGGAGCAGGCTTTTGGATATTCAACTCTCCGAAAGACATTTTACGAACAAAATTTGTATTCTGAAACATTAAAAAATATTCTTACTGAGTCAAGGAAAAAGTAACGAATGCCTGCAAGACAATTGCAGTATTCACAAAATTGAAAATGTAAACTGATATAATTGTTCTGAGTCTTACCCCTGTTAAAACAAGCAGCTGCAAGAAGATTCTTAGCCCGAAACCCGAACTGACGGTGCGAACCGGTTCTGTTCGTTAATCGACGGAGACTGAAGGCTTTAACCAACATTCAAGAGCGATGTAAACACATTGACATTAAATTCACTATTAACAAATCGTGAATGACGCAACCCAAATTGCGAAACCAAATAAAGTACTTACTGAGCATGAAACAAAAGTTGAAGGCTATAAAATCTTGGTAAAAAATTTAATAGTTTCGTCTGATACAATTCAAAGCGAATGGGATTGTGATTGATTGGGTAGGGGTAGGAATGCCATGTATTAGATAGACATAGATGTTTTGGTTTCTTGTTTCTTGTTTTATCAATATCTCTCGCACGCTCCACGAACTTATGACATGACTAAATGCACGTATGAATAAAAACCATTTTTGGGGGAAGATGATTCAATCTTTGCAAAAAGACGACTGTAAAACGGTGAAAGCAAGATGAAAGTTGAACTAAAGGTGAAAGGAATGTGAAAATCGGAAGATGCTGCAGCCTCAAAAAAATCGGAAAATACGGAAAGCACACTTTCCCAAAAGAAAGAACGTCGCGGAAAATGAAACTCAAGAAAAATGCAAAAGCAAAATGTTGTTGGTCATCGTATCATGAGCATGCACTATGCACAAGCGAAAAGTATTGGAAAATCTTTAAAAATTGCTATATTTTTATGTTATTCTATAAAAACACAGTTGATAGTCCACTCGACTCCAGTGCTAGGATAAATTGGTGAGTTATCCCAAAGTTTCAAATGCAAAGTTACAATTACATTATTATGAAAGAAGATAATTAAGAGGAGCATGAGCATCATCTTTGGTTTTGGCTATGCATGCAAATACGAAAGTCACTGTACTTTAAATAATTTAATAGTCATGCATGAAACTTATCTTTGGGACCTTCCAAATCATTGACGTAAAAATAGAATATGTAATATTATGTGTTTTTAGGTCTGTGTGCCAAATCCCCATAATCAACTATCAATATTCACCACAGCATTAATACTAAATTAAATCATGCGTTCTTGCATTCATTTCAGCGTTAAAACAACAGAGTACTTTATTCAGTTCCTAAAATTTAAAACACTAAACAGTAACAATAAAATCATTTTTGTAATTGAACACAGACTTTGCATAACTCAGCTTGCACACAACGCAACATAATACACAATTAATACATAATGGTTATTTTTAATGTTTAATACATTCGTTCACTTTCTTAATACATCCACTCCAATATTCATCATAGTTAAGCCAAAAGCCAAGGCTAAAAGTAAGCTAAAAAATGTTTATCATAGCTTTCCCAACAGTATAGCATTTGAAATATAAATATCAATTTGTTGCAATCGTTCCGTGCTATAGATTTGCTACGTAGACCCTTAGCCCGAGGTCTTCAAGGAACCAAGCTCTTTGATAGAATGACCTCGACTTCGTCCTCTAACTTTTCGTCCGGGGGTTTTTCTCCAACAACTATGCTATGCGACTTGATTTCACCAGGTTGTGAATCAGGGTCATCAGTCTTTTGAATACTATCTAATATAGTTGTAACATTTGAAGCAGCGTCTCCTTCTTTGACCTTTACCTTGATCTCGTTGACGCTACTTCTACTTGTCGACGGCTCTCTAGAATAATTCTCTTCCAACTTCTACCGATATTTAATAAGATCAACCAAAGTAAAAAATCATGAACGCAGTTCTGAGTTCAATTTATATTTATTGTCGCAAGACTAAATAGGCGCATTAATTTCCTTACAAATCTGGCGAATGGACCAATTATTTCTAGCTCATCTGTGCCTTCGTCAGTTAAATATTCATGAAAGCCATCCATATCAGTAGAAGCATTCCTTATACTTTTGATTATAGGTCCATCGGGCCTTTCCATTATTTCATTTCTTATTCTTTGATGCCCGATAGCGTG
>JAANSM010000651.1:0-25192 GCA_036850725.1 Orchesella villosa | reverse complement strand
TGTAACTTCCCTCTTTGGTTAAACTGAAGTAAATGAAGTCATTCTTTATCCAGAGGAACGGACTCATAATTCGGTTGGCGAAATTTATACTTATGCTTTACAAACAAAAAAGATAAGAAGTCTCGTTAGGTAAGACAAGCAAGATATTATACTGCATATAAACTTGGGGTGTATCAAGACTTGAAAGAATTACGTGTGAAGAGAATGCATTTGCTCAAGGGCTTCAGTGTCATTTCTTTCTGACATGAGAGAGTCTCCAAAAGCTGAGCCTAGAAATTGACATTTGTTCATCAAACAAACAGCAAAGTTCATTCTTTAGTGATTCTTGTACACTGTACACAGATATTCAAGCCTCTTATTCAAGGCCAATCAACGTTTTATGCGGCTTACGACAAATTATCCGAAAGGAAGATGGCATGAGAACACAAACACCTTCAAAACTACTCCCACTCTTCGCATACGTTTCCAACTTCTTCACCAAATTCTTACTTTCTTCTGTAAATATGTCAACAGAGCGTTCAACAATCTGGCGACTATAGCCAGGTAAAAGTAGTTTCTTCCTAGACTGATGAATGTGGGCTGGACTGCTAGAAATGCCGTTTCCTCCTTCTTGTCTCCAAAACATGTCGATGTCTTTGCTTTTCGCAACAAAATTCGGGTTTGAAAGTAATTGCTGCAAAAAAGTAACCATCGAGTTTTAGTCTGTGCGAATGAAGTTCAGTTTATAAAACGTATAGTTTACTGATAATTAAGATGAATTTTCTTACTGAAGCAGTCTCAAAGGAACTTATCAAAAAAACTGGTAGGTCGACACACCAAAGGCGCATAGGGTCTCCCCAACGTTTACACATGTCGCTGCTCCACTTGTAGAAATCTGTATATAACATTTCTTTCATAATGAACGAATTTATATTTCATACGAATGGAATGTGAAATGGAAATGACTATACCTGTCGGTTTAAAAATCATTTGGTGTCCATTTCCAATTATCGGAAGAAGTTTTGGTCCCGGGAACTGATTGACAAACGCCCTCCTTTTGTTAATACCAATCTTTAACTTATACAGGATTAGAAAAAAGGTGCTTAAAACGAGCACGATGGAATAGTCAAGAAATGGAAGTAGGTAGTTTTTTGTAGGTGCCATTTGCAGCTTGTAAACTTGAAACTATTGACAATTGAAGAGTTTCAAGAAGGAAATAAAATTCAGTTCCAAAGATCAAACTTCCAGATCAGGTATGATTCGTGATGTGTGCCAGTAAATAAAAGCTTTATTTGAATTATATTTTTTGCTTCAATTTTGTTTGTGAATTGATATGATATCCTATAATCATCGTACCATTCGTACCTCATTTTTACCAAGTTGTAAAATTGAAGTTGTTTGTTTATTAGTCGTTTAATGCAATATTGTGAGATTTTACAATTTACAAAGAGTAACGAGTTTGGAGCTCTCCATTCTCCAGGCTTGATTATTTTTTAATCGTTTGATATTGTTGCTGACGAGTCTAGAATTAAATTCAATGTCGTGGGAAAGTTTGTATTTGCCAACTAAAGTTAAAGTAGCAGCGTTGCGTTTGCTGTTTACATAAGGTCTGTTTTAACAGAGTTCCTGAATGAAATACTTATTGCAAAATCAAGCTATAGTATACAGCAGTTCTGGAAAAACACAGCTTTAATCTGCTGAATTTACTCAGCAGGATTATTATTAATTTTAAAGGCAATATCTTTTCGCTTGCAGGCTTAATGGATAAATACATAATGTGACATATGATACAATCGCAATAATGTACACATTCAAACAGTCCGAGTAATTTTCCCCTCTTCAAATATCCAAATGTTGAATGTTTGCATTTATTATGTAATACTGACATCCAATAATTTCTGTATATCTTCATTCTTCAAGCAATAATTGACTCTTGCACTTGAACATATATAATGTGATGAATTCTGGTGAAGACATGAATCAATGGTGAAGGTGAATGGAATTCTCCAAAAAAAACTGTGAGCGAACCTGGAGAAAAAACTATTACGAATACTTGACTACTTGTTAGACATTCAGATGGACTAAATTCGTTTTGATTATGGAGACGAATGCAATTAGGATTTCTTATTCAAATGAACGAAAAGTCAATTTAACTTCATTGTGATTCTAAAATGGGAAATTATGTGATAGCATTTTGAAACACAAGTGAAACCTCTTATTATTGCTAATATTGCAGTTGTTGTGTTTCCCGGGACGTAATTAAGAAGCTTCATGTTCAAACAATAATGCACTTTTATGTATTCCTCAAGATGTTGCATATCATTATGTGCAAAATATATAATTTTGTAAATAAATTGCAAAAATATTCATAAAAATACCCATCATATTCATCATTAAAAAGATTAAGATTCACTAATCATAAGGATATACCTAAATCTATTTGATCCGGATCTGAACAATGGGGCATTCTGGAGCAATCTAGTATATAATCGAATACACTACTCTTCCACTCTTTTACATTAATTTAATGCCTATTAAGACTGAATCATCAAATATAATTGAGATTACAGACATAAGGGTATAAGACCCAGGTAAGAGACATTGCCGGCAGTCTCTACTAGTTATCTTGATCTTCCTAAAATCCCAATCTGTATATATGCACAATGGAAATATAATTTTATGTACGCGAACTTGTTTTTTTACAAATCATCTTTCCAGCAAAACATACGCTATAATAAATCATCGATATTTCGTTATGTTATGATATGATACATCATGTGGTCATCAATAGATTCATTAGGTAGTGGAAACCTTTTCAGATTCTGGAACTCTAGTTTAGTACATTTCTTTAGTTAATTTCAGACAATAATTCCGGGTGGTTATACTTATTCTAATGTTATATTCTTAAATCACCCCAAGATAACAAAAATCTCAGATTATAGCATACGTCCAGATAAACTTGATCGAATAGACTAATCCACATATTTTACCTAACCAAAAACAGTTCCAATCATGCACAAGGAACAAGGAACGGCAAGCAAAATAAAGTCGGATAGCTTGAAAGAAGACATAATGGTTTATGGAAAAGAAATAATCTGTTACTAGTCTGATGTTTATGGTTGTCAATGAGAATGATTGTATGACGATAAATAAATTGCCGAATCAAAAAATGAACTTCCTGTCGCCACGGCATAGTAGAGAGTCAAAGCTACATGGGTAAGATAATTAGCCAAGGCTATTTTCAGAGCCAGGACGAAGCAATGATATCCGAGGTGCGATAATGAGAATAGGAAAATTCTAGAGGCTGCGTGCGAGTAAAGTATATAGTGGGCTGCGAACTGAACATCATATTCATCAATTATTCTTTGGTAGTTGATAGCATTAATTAATAGTTAGCACTCAATCTTCCCATTCTCACCACTGACTGACTGACACCGGCCGACTAATCTTAAGTTAGGTGCTACATGCGTCCACATCTACTTTATTTGCAGAAGCGTAATTGCAGACTACGCTTCCTATTCCTGACCCACCTACCTGGGAAAAGTAAACAACAATAGTTTACAGCAACAATATAATCAAGTGTAATGGTAATGGTTTAAACGGTTGCGTTTATTCGTATTGTTCTATTAACGTCTTTCGTACAAAACATAACTGGTAGTATTTACTTAATTTACTTCTCTACGTATTACTGTATGTAAATGTACCACAACAAATTTATTATAGGGGGTAATTGTACCGTTAACTAAAAGTAATTTATGAATACAAGTAGTGTAATCAGTTAGATTAGTTACATTTAAAAAAATTGCTGCATGAATTGAATTTTTGGTTTTTGAGTAGATTTTCAGTACACATTCAATAGAAACACCGTTTTGATGATATGAGCAAAAGCTGGTCTAAGTTAATATATTTTTTGATTTGAGATGATTTTGTTGATTTTGAGAACAATTGGCATACATTTACATATAACAACAACGATTGAGAAAATGCTTCGCTACGTGCCACGTACAGAAAGTCTATGTACATGTAAAATGATGGCAAACTTTCTTACGGAAATATAAAAACGAGGTATTTAGTTGATGTATGTATTTCCCTGAGATTTTACTATAAATTGCTGGCTCCCAATAATCGCTATATACTGTAGTCTAGTGTAGTTGAGGTTGTTGTACATCTGATACGCGCATGCATGGACATAGATGAACTAAACATATCCTCAAATTTTCTACGAACACAGTGTTTACTTAATGCACAGCATGGAAATATGGTTTGATACTTCAACACTCAACTAATAGGCAATCCAAATTCTATACTTTAACTTTGGGATGATTAGATAAAAGTTGGATAAAGATATTAAATCGTCGCAAGTGTTTCTACTAAAATAGGATTGAGCTATAAGCTATACTAGGTCTTCAAAGCTGATTAATTATATTGATGTTGATCCAAAGCTTAAAGGTTTAATACTTAGGTGTGTTTGTATACTATATATGATAAATCATGTAAAGACATAAAATATTTATTATTGTCACGTTCAACGTTATAACCTTGACCCTTCTATTAAAACTTAGTATCATTTTTCACAAGTCGATTTTACATTTTATGGTCTAGTCTAACCAAACCACACGTAAGCAAGATATCACAGACGTGATTTGTATGTAGCAGCTTCGACTTGTTATTTGCTTAAAGAATTTGGAGAGTGTACAGATCTTTCACAGGCCATAATGGCAGGTCAACTAACGATTTCAAGAGTTGAGGTCCTTGACATTCGGTTCCCGACTTCATTGGAAGCCCATGGTTCCGATGCTATGCACACCGATCCGGACTATTCTTGCGCCTATGTTGTTCTTCACATTGCTGAGAACCCTGATCTGAAAGGATATGGGCTAACCTTCACCTGTGGGAGAGGCACTGAGATTGGTAAATTTCAAATTGAATGTAATAGTATGTTTAGTATGTGGATACAAATTGGTATAAAACAAGAGACATAAATGTTGTATGAAATTATTGTAGTGGTGCAAGCAGTCAAAACGCTTCGATTTCTAGTTGAAGGACAAGATTGTAAAAAGATCTGGTCAGATTTTTCAACATTTTATAGGAATTTGACAAGCGAATCACAAATTCGATGGGTTAGTTCAAAGAATTAGCATATAACGTTATATAACACGTCTGAGGTTGTGTAAACGTTAAAGCATTCAAATTCATGTGACCTTTGTAAAGGTGGGTCCAGAGAAGGGCGTCATTCAGCTGGCAACCGCAGCGATCTTAAATGCTATCTGGGATCTTTGGGGAAGATATGAAAACAAGCCGGTTTGGAAACTTCTCGTGGATTTGACTCCAGAACAACTTGTTTCTACAATTGACTTCAGATACATGTATAAAAATCGTCTTTAATGCATAATGCGAGTATCAGGATTTAATTTAACTAAATCGTGCAGAGAAATGTTACTATATCTTGATAAGACTATCTATATATAGTAACATTTCTCTGAAATCGTGTTTTGATTTTGTTACAATTAGACGAGATGTTATCTCACCAGAGGAATGCATTGCAATGCTGAAGGAGAAGAAAGATACGGCAAGTCAAAGGGAACAAGAGTTGTCACAGGGCAAAGGTTATCCAGCCTACACAACTTCTGTTGGCTGGCTGGGCTACTCGGACGAAAGGATTTTGAGGCTAGCAAAGGAACAGCAAGCGTTGGGCCTTGTCAGTTTCAAAGTGAAAGTTGGACAAAATCTGGAGGATGATAAGCGAAGATTACGACTCGTCCGTCAGGCTATTGGTCCAAATAATAAGCTGGTAAACTAGATATGTTACTACTAATATGCTATTATTATGCTGGACTCGACAATTCTGGGTCCATTGAAACTTTCAAATTGATAAAATGATATAATTTAGATGGTAGACGCAAATCAACGGTGGGAAGTGCAAGAAAGCATTGACTGGGTTACCTCCTTGAAAGAGTTCAACCTACTGTGGATTGAGGAGCCTACTTCACCCGATGACATCCTTGGACATGCTACAATTGCTAAAGTATGCTTTACCATTTGTTAAAAGCGGGGGTCGGGAAAGTTAGCCAGCAGCTGTCGGGATTTAAGGGGCCCTGAATTTGAAAAGTCAGGATTTCGCTCGCTCAATTATTTCAATTACTGTTAACCAAACCCCTTCCCCTTCTCAATATTTTCAATTTATGCAAACCAAACCCCCTTCCCCTTCTCCATTTTTTCACTTAATGCTAACCAAAATTAACCTTTCCCTTTTCAAATTTTTCAATTAATGCTAACCAAACCTAACCTTTCATTTTTCAATTCATGCAAACCAAACCCCTTCCCTTTCTCCATTTTTCACTTAATGCTAACATTGCTAACCAAACCTAACCTTTCCCTTTTCAATTTGTTCAATTTATGGTAACCAAACCCTTTCCCCTTCTCAATTTTTTCAATTTATACTAACCAAACCTAACCTTTCTCTTTTCAATTTTTTCAATTTATGCTAACAAAACCCTTTCACCTTCTAAATATTTTCAAGTTATGCTAACCAAATCCCTTTCCCTTTTCATTGTTTTCAATTACTGCTAACCAAACCTAACCTTTCGCCTTTCAATTTATGCTAATAAAACCCCTTTGCCTTTTCATTTTTTTCAATTTCTGCTAACCAAACTAACCTTTCGCTTTTTAATTTATGCTAACCTAACCTAACCTTCCCCTTCTCAATTTTTTCAATTAATGCTAACCAAACCTAACCTTTCGCTTTTCAATTTTTTCAATTTATGCTAACCAAACCTAACCTTTCGCTTTTCAATTTTTTTAATTTATGCTAATCAAACCCCTTCCAAATTTTTGCAATTTACGCTAACCAAACCCCTTTCCCTTTTCAATTTTTTTAATTTATGCTAACCAAACCTAACCCTTTGCTTTTCAATTTATTCTAACCAAACCCCTTCCCCTTCTAAATATTTTCAATTTATGTTTAACCAAACCTAACCTTTCGCCTTTCAATTTATGCTAACCAAACCCCTTTGCCTTTTCATTTTTTCAATTTCTGCTAACCAAACCTAACCTTTCGCCTTTCAATTTATGCTAACCAAACCCCTTTGCCTTTTCATTTTTTCAATTTCTGCTAACCAAACCTAACCTTTCGCTTTTCAATTTATGCTAACCAAACTCCTTCCGCTTCTCAATTTTTTCAATTAATGGTAACCAAACTTAACCTTTCGCTTTTCAATTTATGCTAACCAAACTCCTTCCCCTTCTCAATTTTTTCAATTTATGCTAACCAAAACCTTTCCCTTTCTCAATGTTTTCAATTTTGGCTAAACAAACGGTCCCTCTCTTTACTTTCGCGGACCAAAAGTCGGGATTTCCGACTTCCTGATTGGAGTCGGGGTTTTCGAGAATTTTTCGCTGGAATAACTTTTGTAACTTTCCAAACCCCCGGTTTAAAGTGAATGCATTCTTCGTGCGTGAGGTATCTACTTTATCTCTGAAATTATAGGCTTTGAAACCATTAGGGATCGGCGTTGCAACAGGAGAAATGTGTCAAAATCGAGTAATTTTCAAACAGTTGCTGCAAGCAAATGCCATTTCATTCTGTCAAATAGACTCATGCCGAGTTGGAGGAGTGAATGAAAATCTTGCCATTTACTTCATGGCCAAAAAGTTTGGAAGTAGGCATACACTCATTTTTAGAAGATAATTAACATTTATCATATTTTAACAATTCATTACAAGCTATTTACAACCAACTTTTTGACATTGCAGTCCCTGTCTGTCCTCATGCTGGTGGCGTGGGTTTGTGTGGTTTCGTTCAACATTTACAGGCATGGGACTATATTCAATTGAGTGGTAGCATGAAAAACAGAATGATTGAGTGGGTAGATCATCTCCACGAAAATTTTTATTCTCCGCCAGTTGTTAAAGATGGGCACTATCTTTTGCCAAAGGTAAGTTCACCAAACCTCAATCATGTATTAACAAGGATATTTGAGAAAGATAAGCATTATGCAATCGAAACTGAAACTCACTACTTTCTCAGGACCCTGGCTACAATGGTCAATTGAAGGACGAATCCATTGCCACATATGAATTTCCAAAGGGGACCTACTGGAGCAGTGTTGCTGATGAACAGGTGCACCCAACAATGGTTTGCCAATAATAAAAGAACTTGATTGATAACTCAACTTGTTTTGAGACAACAAACTTTATCTTTATGATGCGCATTGCGTATTTATAATAAATTGGAGTCAACAAGAAACAGTTCAACACTTTTTTAAACTCGAAACTAGCTTACATCAAGTATCGAAGTATTTAAAAGTTAATAACATTTTGATTGTAACACGAAAATACGAGATAGAATTGTAGTAATAAGTATACAAATAGGCAAGCACACAATCACATTTAATATAATGTCTTGAATTGAAATTGGTTGCATGAGAATCATGTCTGGATTTGTTGAGATTAGACAAATCACTTAGCTGCTTTCTTTGAAGTATGTCAGCAAGTCTTTCTCCAGATCCTATTAAAATCAAGGAAACACACAATATTACAATCACATTTGAAATTTCAAAAATGATACAGATGCAAACAGGAAAATATAAGTACTTTTGGATTAGTAGTTGGCGCATAGCGTTTCACAACATTTCCATTTTTGTCAACAAGAAACTTGGTAAAGTTCCACTTAATAAAGTCTCCCATAAAGCCTCCCTGCTGCTTCTTCAAAAACTTCCAGACAGGGTGTGTATTATCCCCATTAACATCCACCTTGCTTGACATGTCATATTGGACATTGTAGGTTGCTGCAAATTCCTTGATTTCCTTCTCCCCTAATGGTTCTTGTCCCATAAACTGGTTGCAAGGGAAAGCCAATATCCTCAGTCCCTCTGACTCAGCATATTTCGTGTAGAGCTCTGTAAGCTGCTCGTAATTAACGCAAGTGTAACCACACTTGGAGGCAACATTTACAACGAGAAGGACATGACCTCGGTACTTCTCCATTGGCTCCTCGGTCCCATCAATACTAGTATATTTGAGATCGTAAATGCTGGAAACTTCTGCGGATGGATCGCCCTAAAATGAAGAAGAGAATTTAGTTAGAAAGCTTTCATTTCATCATGTTCATAACAATAACACACTCAACATAGACAACATGTTGGCAATTAGCACATTTACCATGTTTTCTTCTTCAAAGTTTTCGCTTCTGTCGGTAACTGGACAAGTTGAGAAAGAGTCGTCGCTCGTGTCTTCGCAAGCTGATAACTTATCTGCTTGAAGGGCGTCTGAAGGAGTTGTCACTTGAGCTGTGTAAATTGCTAGGAAAGCTGCTAGCAAAGTGGAAATCACTGCAATTACCTTACCACCTGGAGACATATTACCAAATAATATAAATTAATATTTTTAAGGATTAAATAAATACTAATTTAATGAGCATCAAGAGAGTAGCTGTCATTAGACTTATCAACAAATATGCAATGATAATTAATATATTATGCTGACTCACTGTGCTACGAATGTGTTCTGTCAGATTGGATTCCTTTAATGATATCTACTTTAGCTTAGGATATGTTTTGTATGATAGAAGCTGCTGGAGAGAGATGAAATGAAGTTTGAAGATTAGTCAAAGTCATCGTCTGTATTGAAATGAGTTTTGAGTTGAAGTCAGGATATTATGTATGTTGCGAGTGTATAAGTTTATATGGTGTATGGGGTTGTACACTTTGCATTCGGGATGCATCTGCTCTGTCTGGCTCTATAAGCCCAGATACTCAACTCAACTAACTCTATCCTTACTTTTTGGGTATAAAATGCCAATGCGTAGTAGCATACAGTAGTAGCAGTAACTTTATTCAATGAACACAATCCTCCTTCCTTTTTGCGCTTTATCGCACATCCAGCATCACAAGCACAACTTGTAGATGTAGGTATTATAGTATGTTCGATGTGCAAAGTAGTAGGTGCATTCGGGAAGGGAAATGAAGATGAAGGCAGTTCACCTATTCCTTGGTTTTTTTTCCATCTTCTACGTGTCCTATGGATGCTGTGAAAATACTTTCAACTTCATATTTGAACCTACTCACATGACGCATTTGCTCTAAACACTTAAGGATAATGATACGAATAAAAGTCTATGATTTCATAAATTGTAGATTAAGTATAAGGAATTGAAAACTATAAAACAAAATTAATCTATACGCGTGCATATGTATGATAATCGTGCTGATGCACGAGTTCCAGAACATTTGTTATTCCAAAGCAGGATGTCCTTGACTGGATGTGATTATGCATTGTGCAACCTCAAAAAGAAAAGAGTGCGATGGTGAGATAGACTATAGTACTCATGAAAGTCATGGACTAATAGCAGAACCGGTCACCAAAACACTATAGCTTGTAAGCTAGAGGGGTTTCACCTTCAATAGTCTAATAATATATGTAATTTAGTCACAAAAATGTTATCGCCTTACCATCCATACTTCCGAGGTGACAAACCCAGTTTTCCGATGTGGTCCTATCAGTTTCAACAACGATGCAAGGTCAAGGATTCAAAAATGACGAACTATTTTCAGCAAAAATACATATTGAATCAAATGAACATATTATGCAGCTTGAAATTTACACGATGATACGATTGACGATCGCCTTTTGTTAGCTTTTTGTACTATTTGATATCGTGATAATATATGCGATACACAATTGGAGTTGATGTTACTATTTTTAGCGTTTCTGGTATGCAGATTGATACAAAATCCACCGGTGCAGATTTTGGGAGTCATGCATTTGTATTTCTCATGCAGTGTGTCACGTGTAGTTTCTAATGCAACGGGCTACGGAAAAAGAATAAAAGTAGTCCAGGCTTCGCTGTTTTATTAAGATTCCAAAAAATGAACCTTCAATTTTCAGACAACTCGAGTCAACTTCGAAATGAATTTTCGTTCATGTTCTTCAATTACTATGAATGAGAAGTGATTTCAACACAAAATTTCAAAATGCAATTTCTTGATCTTAACATTCACGGAACAACGTTTTTCGACCATGGCTCCACATATTTAGGGCTGCTTCAAGATGTCTTTTTTCTAATTGCTTATGTCTCATTTAATTGGGGCACGTTTCAAGGAGGAGCTCAAAAGGCATTTGGAATCTCGATTAAGACCCAAATTCTTTATGCTCTAGCATACTCTTTCCGTGTTATTGAGTACAGCCCTTACGACCATTGGTCTTACGAATTCATCAAATCCATTGTCTTCTCCATTTTCTTATGGTTTGCCATCGTAGAAATAGCCTTTTTCAGTCCAGAATATGATCATGACTGCAAGAGAGTTGACACCTTTTGGTAAAATTGCATAATATTTCTGAAGATTATAGTTTGATTAAATACCAATCTTAATAGCTAATCGGGTGAGCCCAAAACTCCAAAGTTTAATTTTTCCCCCGTTACTCAGGCTCCATTTCACGGTAGGATTGGCCTCGATTCTCGCCTACACAAAGGGCTACTCCCATTTGCCTTTAAATGGACAAAATGTAATTTTGTTTATTTTTATCCGCCTTCAATTCGAATTTAGCATTCTAACCCCAAACGAACTTCAACTATTTGTTTAATATTTTAGTATTTTTGGGCATGGTGCAACTACGTGGAAGGAGTTGCTATTCTCCCTCAGCTTTGGTTACTTTTCAGTATCAAGCGACGTGACTTGGTAGCAAAAGGAATTTGGAATGGTGTTCACCTAATGACTGTATCTCGAGTCTTCCAAGTGGCTCACTGGACATATCTTGATTATGACCAGGAAATTTTGGACAGACTTGCACTGGTTTCAGCCATATTTCACATTGTTGCATACATTCTTTTCCTAATCGCGTATGATTAACTTCAAATTGTACATTAATTCCCTCTACCCGTTTTCACCGAGTATGATTTTAGAGTGACAATGTTTGTTAACTTTCTTTTAACTGTTTTAACATTTAGCCTGGTAATCAAAGATGCAATTAGAGGAAAGGCCGAAATGACACTGCCTTGTCTCGTAACTGAGCCTAGTGATGACTCCATCAATTCAGAATTATAAAATGACCTATCGTCGAATCATGCAGGAATCCTTATTTAGATGATGCGTATAACTAGCTTTTAGTAAACTTTCACCATATACATTCTAGTTGTAAAATGCGTTTGTTCATATTCCTTGTTCTGCTTTAATTCTAAATATTGTCATGAGATGGAATGATGCAAATAAACTATTACAGCTTTATGTTGTCTTGAATATGCACCAGTTGCAATTATGGAAATCGTTTATTTCATACAAATCCCGTATCGCGATCATAAGCTGGCATAATTGAACTGGTTTTCATTTCAAAATTTTCATAATCAGTACTTGAGACACTAGGTCATGATTCATGATCAACCCTTCTTCAAATTAACTAGGGAGATCCTAAATTCGTCCAAATTATTGAAGCCTTCATTAACTTGTATTCTTGCTGCGTGCAGTTTCTAAAAGAAACACAAATGGGAAACGGAAATGGGTATTATACATAAGTACTTCTGTAAGTCTGCTTGTGTAAGTTTTTTTTGGATAAATATATAATCGAAATTATCTCATCAAATCAAACCTACCTTGCGCGACAAAGCAAATCTTTTGAGCAGCTAATCCAGCCATTTCTTTGGAAATATCAAAATGGGTTACTAAACGAGCCGATGTATTTGACCACGGAAAGCATTTAACTGAGATTCCTTTGCCCAAAGCAACAATCTCATTTTCCTCCACTGCTGCGAGTCTTGAACAAAAATCTACGATGCCACAACCATTTGTAACATGGAGTACTAGAATGTTCGTATCCAAACGCTCTGTGTCAATTCGAGCAAGTTTTTCGACTTTCGAATTTACAAGTTTCGCAATAAGTTGAGCATTGTCATGATCTTCTTGGAGGCGGGTAATCATATTGTCTAAGATGTAGAGTCCAGCCGCAGTTAATATTCCGTTCTGACGTATTCCTCCTCCTAACGCTTTTCTCATACGACGAGCTCTGATACAATTAGAAATTCAACGTAATATGGATTCTTTATATATGGATTGCAATGTTTCGAAAAAATTGGAAATTTCTGCTCATACTGTTCAATGAAAGATTTAGAGCCTACTATCACGGATCCAGCTGGTGCTCCAAGTCCCTTGCTGAGGCAAATTGAGACAGAACTCATATCTCGAACAATTCTGCTTACTGGAATGCCTGACGCAATAGTTGCATTGAATAATCTAGCTCCATCCATGTGGATAGGAATGCCATGTTGTTTGCAAACTTCTCCTAGCTGCATGGATTAAGATTTTAGGAATATCATGAATTATTTATGTGTACTATGTGGACCTTTGTAAGAATGCTGATTCTTTATTAATGTACCTCGTCAAGCCATTTGAGTGGAAGCACTCTACCACCACACCGATTATGTGTGTTTTCCACGCAAACCAACTTGGTTATTGGGTAGTGAATATCATCTGTACGAATGTGGGATTTCAAATCGTCAATGCTGAACGTTCCATCAGGCTCATTAGGAAGTTGACAACTGTGGATTCCGCCAAACTGTTACCAAAACCAGTTTTCATATAGGATATATGGAATAGCTTTCGTAAGAAATACAAAACAAGATTATTGATTGCCGAGACAAGAGTGAAGAGTGAAAATGCAAATACAGACCTGAGCAACATTTCCTTGCTCATACTTGTACATGTGTGAGTTGTCCCCGCATATCATTTCAGAGCCACGAACATTGCAATGAACCAAACCTGGATGGGATGCATGAAAAAATCTTACTTAAGTAAACCACATTTACCTGCACTTACATAATTTCAGGCCAACATTCGGACATTTGGATTTGCATACTGGAAATGGAACAAGAATAGTTTTACTCAACTGGAAATCAAATTTCCTTGTGTTCCAGAAGTCACAAAGAGGGCAGCCTCCTTACCCAGCAGCTTGGCAACACGTGCTTCAAACTCTGTTCAAGTTGTTGGTTAAAGATGCATGCATACATATTTCGAATAAAATTATCAAGAATCGAATCGAATGCTTGACACCGGTTTTCTTGAAACATTGAATTACCGTTCGTTGTCGGGTCTTCTAGGAAAACGTCATCTCCCAACGTAGCGTTTGCAATAGCTTCCCGCATTCCTTTGCTGGGCTGTGTAAGTGTATCACTTCTCAAATCAACTATAACATCTGGAACCTTGCCAGGCTTTGTGGCCTTGACGGCCTGATAACCCTGCACATGAACTCCATTTTGGGAAGCGGGCATTGTGAGAATTTGTTGAGTGAATACTTGCCGTGTTGAAACCTTTGCAAAGTCGCAATGATTCGTATATGATTAAATAAATTTCAGAGCACAACTGCAAAATCGTTGCACGAACGAATGAAGAGTCTGACGATAACTAACGAAAATGTTGGGTAGTTAAGTCATAAAAAGTTGCTGAAAAGACATACCTCTCTCAAGGACAAGTACGAGTAGGAATTGATTTTGCAAGCCGTTGGATGGTTATTAAAGTTATTACGGACATACATTCGCATGTAGAATACAATACATGTTCTCCATTTCATATCTCCTTTTTAGACAAGTCTGTCTGGCAAGGGTGCTTAACAAGACAAGTAGTCGGGTCGGGTGCACTATACTAATACTAATTTCAGTTCCCCGAATAATGTCTTATCACGTTTTGGAAACACGGTGTTGAATATCCAAGTTCAAGATTACACTGATTTTACCATTTCACAGTTCACCTTCTAGTTTAGTTGTCAGAAGCTAAAATGCACTCACTCGGATATACCGCATATGAAGTGGCTATGGCTTGATAAGTTTCATATTCAATCCGTTCGGTAGCATACTTTTACGTGAGGTTTGTACTTTTTAAGACTGAGAGTGATGAAACCGTAAGCTAAACAAGTACACATCTGGATTCTGGTTGTACATTGTACATAAGAATACACAAAGGAGTATACATACGGTAAAGATACTTCATACTTTCAGTTCTGTACACCAGTAATGAACAAGTAGGAGAAAATAAATCAGAGTTTTTAGTTCTATACATAAAATACATGTTTATCGGCTTGGTTGTTTAAGTCTTAACTCATTGGGTGGGACGAAGATAATGATTATAATCTGATATAAAACGAATTAAAAAGACGAAGGTATATTTATCACAAAACTTATTCAATAAAATGTGATGTAAGGTTGACGGTTTACAACTTCATCTGAACTGAAAGTTGTGACTGTGAATATCATTTATTACTATTACTCAATCCTGCCTGGTTATGTTAAATATCAATTAAAACCTGATTAAAACTAAGGTAAACGCTTAACAAGTTAATGGGGCATTGTGCGACCTGGATTGGATGCACTCGTTTTGCTTGATTTGATTGAATAATAACAATAAGTAACAATATGGAAGTCAATATAACAGAGTTCACTTGCATAGTATAACTTCATGATTTGAAAATTGGCAACAACGTTGTTAGTTGCTTTGAATGTAAATTTGTGCCTCTAAAAACCAGACTCTAAAAATGTGTTACCTTTATCATTTTCTTAAAACAAGCATTTATGATCGTAAGACCAGAAATCGGATGACATTTTGAATTTGCGACTACGGCAAGTTAAAAACTTTTTGTGCTCCCGAGATATTCAGTCATCAGTTCAGAGTCGAGTCCAGTAGTCCAGTGTATCTATATCTGTCAAAGTTCATGCGCATAAGGAACTTATAAGAAAGAGAAAGTGGGCGATATGGTACTCCGAGGTTGGAGGTTCCTGAAAACATTGGATGGACTGAGTTGGGGTGTAAAGACGCTTTATTATGTTGCTTCGTTTTAGAACACAAATTGGTTTTCATTTTATACATAGACAGGTCAAATGAAAAACTTGACGCACTAAATACTAAATTTATTCATAAATGAATTCATGAGGTTCAAACTAGAAAATCTCTCACGCCCGTGAAGGACTGTGATCAATGTCCTGTCTTTAATTAAATGGCTGAGGATTCCCACGAAGGCGCTGGTTTCTAACGATCTAAAATCCAAATTGAATATATCAATAGAACCTAAATACTTACTTCTTCAAGCATCAAATGGGGAGGTAAATGCTTCAATAAATGGCAAATACGGTACGGTAATTTGGAGAAAACATTACAAGTTTGCTGCACGTTACCCCAAATTTACTGGCCGGGGTATGGGCAAAAGCGGTACTCGGCATGTCAACATAATACCACAATGCAACAATAATGTAAATTCACTGCAACATACGCCAAATAAAAGCATCTTCTTTTAGTTTAGTTTCAACTTCCAAGCACCAAGTCACGTCACAAGTGATGAAGGTTGGTGGGACATGAACGGAGGACTTACAACTTGTGAAGACTGACTTTCGTTACAGTTACATTTACTCTCCAGATCATCTGACATGTTTCATTTTATTTTGTTTGACAGAATAAAGTTGGAAGTAGTGTATTAAGGAATTTTTTAGCACTTTGATGTGTGACTTGTTTCTATTTTTTATCATTTATAAACAAACGGCGAAGCATATGGATTGTGAATACCCTTTAAAACAAAGTTAAGATTATTATCTATTATCATGACTTCCTCCTCTAATTTCTCCGTTGCATCCTACTGGGCAGCCGTGTTTGCGGTTTCTTGTTTGAAAATTCTTCTCCTCAACTCCTAGTAAGACAACTCATACTCATAATTGATAATTGTCTCCAAATATGTCAAACTGTTCTGATTCCAATGCAAATTAACTTTCCAGTAGGTCGACGGACTTCGAAGTGCATCGTAACTGGCTAGCAATTACTCACTCTTTGCCATTGGAAAAATGGTACTACGAGGAGACCTCTGAATGGACGTTGGATTATCCTGTAAATGCACTGACACATGAATTTTTTAGCTGATTTGTTGAATGATAAAAAATAAATATATGAATTCTTGTTCAAGCCCTTCTTTGCCTACTTTGAATGGACTCTCTCACAAGTAGCCAAGTATTTTGATGAAGGAATGCTCGAAATTAAAAATTTGAACTACGCAACTTTCGAAACAATTCTCTTCCAAAAGCTGTCAGTAATTGTTGCTGACTTTCTCTTAGCTTATTCAGTCTTAAGGTAAGCTTGTAATTTGTAACTCGTAAATCTTTCCCTTTATGTAACCGTCTAGTATTCAAGAATAATGTTGTACTTTAGTAATTGGTGCATTCAACTTTTCAGATGCTGTCAAGTCTCCTCAGTGTTGTTTTCAGTTTCCGGCAAACGGAAGAGTACGAGCGATGATGGTATTCCATTGGAAACCCTATTTGTCTTGATATTCTGTAGCAGTGGATTGTTTATAGTAGACCAAATACATTTCCAATATAATGGATTTCTGTTTGGGATCTTGCTGCTGTCCATTGCGAAAATGCTGGAGGTATGTTATTTATTCACCCAAAGCTTCAATGAAAATTACAAGTTACGATCCTTAATTTAATTGGATTCTTCTTTCTTAGGGAAAATTTTACCAGAGTGCCTTCATATTTGCCTCCCTAATCAACTTCAAACACATATTTCTCTACGTTGCTCCAGCTTACGGAGTGTACCTTCTTCGGAAGCAATGCTTCCCTCCAAATACTCAACTACGGATGGGAAACCTTATCACTTCTTTAATTTCCTTTGGGGTTGTTGGTGCTACCGTTTTGGCCGCATCATTTGGACCCTTCTATCAACACATTCCGCAGGTTTAACTCGACTCTTTTGTTATAATAAAAATTGCTTTTAAAGCAGCAAAATGCAAACTATCGTGGGATAATTTTTGCATAGATTTTGAAGAGATTATTTCCTTTCCAACGAGGACTATCACATGCTTATTGGGCTCCTAACGTTTGGGCTGGATATAATACTGTAGACTGGATTCTAAATCTTGGTAAACATTTGACCTATTAAATATAATATTCTCTACACAGTTAATGTTTTTTAGTGTTGAGTTTAATAAGTTAACTTTGTTTTAGCCTTAAAGAAAGGGAAAAGTTCAGTAACGACAGGGTTGGTGGGAGAAGCCTCGCTTTCCGTTCTGCCTCAAGTGCTTCCCTTGCATACATTCGTCCTTACCGTTGTTTGCATGCTGGTAATTTAGTGATTGATAATGATAATTTAATTAGTCCACGGAAGTAGATTTCTGGGTTGTAAACTAATATTGATTATGTGCTCTCTTTAAGCCTGCTCTCATCACAATTTGGAAGCGCCCAACCGAACTGAACTTTGTACAAGGTGTGATCATTACTGGCTGGACATCTTTTATGTTTGGTTATCATGTCCATGAGAAAGCCATTTTAAACGTATTGATCCCATTTGCGCTGGTGTCGCATCATCAACCTAACCTCTTCTTCATCACGTTGGTTTCTGGTACGGTGTGTGTATTCCCGCTTCTCTTCAACCCCTTTGAGATAGTCCTCAAGGCTGTGATAGCCATTCTCCATCTCAGTCTTACTGTTCGATGCACTCCATTATCAAAATTTAGAATCTATGAACTTCTCTACATGAGTGGATTCGTCGTGGTTTACTTGTGTGAAAATTTTCTACCAATATTTCTCCCTCGATTTCCATTTCTACCCCTCATTCTTGTTTCCGATTATTGCTTGATTGGAATATTTTACGGATTCGTAAAATTTTACTGGCAGTTTTGTATAATTTCTTGTGACGTACCATCTAAGACAACTGACAATCTAATATCGCCACCCAGGAAGGCAATGCAATTGACACCAGATGTAACTGACAGTAGTAGTAATAAGATGATTAAGCGAAAGAAACAAGTCAATATACCAGAACCATCGACAAGAGTTTTACGGAAAAGAAATAAATAAAGTGCAATAAAAAGCTTTTCTTAAAAAAATTCTTGGCTTATTTTTTTATTATATTTCTCTTAAGTTCAATCGATGCCATATTTTAATATTTCAGAGAAATAAACTACCGGATGACAGTAAAGTAAATCATCAAAAACACTTTAATTCAACTGATATTAACTACTTGATTTACATTCTCACCGCACGGAACAAGCGGACTGTCGTCTTAAATCAAAAACGTTAACTATTAAAATGTAAAAAACTGTCTTGTACTTGCTTTTTATATCATAACACCTTGCACAGTCCTATCAAAAATTAGTTATTTACAAGTCTAGCGCAGTCTTTCATTAACATAACATTAACATCAATCTTAACTATTTTCCAGTTCATTTTTGCAGAAAAACAAGGCATTCACAAGCGATTCGATAATTTATAAAAGTAGCGTACACTGTCAGATATCCTAATTAGTGAGGACAACTTACAACTTAACGTCGTCCTCTTTATTCAACTAATATACTCTCTAATACATTTAAGCTAGCATTTACATCCAAGGAGAATAATTTCCTCCACTTCCAGGTCCAGGATTATATCCGTGAGAAGGACTCATATAATCCAAAAAATTCATCTGTAAAGCTGGATTCCTGCAATTTAAATGTAGTTACAATAAGTAAAAACTTAAATAACAGTAAGTAAACGATTCCGCAACAGAAAAACCAGTTTTACTTACATGTAGTTTAAGTCTGAATCCCAGCTACTCAGGGCATCATAAGGGTACCCATGCGAAGCGGAAGGAGGATACATTAGGGATACTGGAGGTGGACTAATTATGGCTGGTGATGAAGATGACATGGAGACTGAAGTACTTCGAGTAAAATAATCAGGTTGCTGAACATTAGGATTATTCGTTGTCGGACCCCCAACCCCAGCCGGCATAGTCGAACCCTATATAAGACAATAAATAGTATCCATTAGTAGGTTTGCACAAACTGCTATTATCTTATGAATCTCGAACGTTATTACGACAACTAATCGATCTATAAAAACCTAGCATAAAATTAAGAAGGTAGTGCTAGAGAGCAAATGTCACAGAAAAGCAAGTATGTGTTATTTTCAAATTAGTCGAACAAGTCAGCAATCTGTACTTATTCGTTTCGTATTGTCTGGAAATCAATCTATTCTTGAACAAATATAAAAACCCTTATTACGTGCCATTTAGTTGAGACTTTTTACTTTTATGTTAAAAGTTTTACTTTGATAAAATCCAACAACATCAATGACTATTTAGCAATTCATTCAGGAATATTTGCAGATATAACTTATATTGCCGATAAAAAGATTTCCTTTGACTTTATACTTAAACGTAGCAGGTAGGTAGAAGATAGTAGAAATGGACAATACTTCGGTAACAGAAGTCTAGAATGTTATTAAATACTATACGTGCACGTACACTGAAAAGTCTATCTACAGTCATCTTACACACTTGAACCCTACTTACTGAAGATGAATACAGAGTAGTAGAGGTACCACTACCAGATCGAGAATTGTTAACGCTTGATGCAGCTCTTGACGCAGTTGACTGATTCGAAACAGATTGAAACGCTCTGGAAGTAGTTCGTTGATGCTCATAGTTTAAACGCATTTGTTCTGGTGATGGCGTTGGACTGTCGGATAATTCAATACAGGCTGGACTTCTTTCCTTTGGTGGGCTTGATGGTTCAACAACACCCGATCCTTCGTTTGTGGATGCTGAAAAGATTAAAAAGAAGATACAATTAAATAAGCATGGCAATACAAAAAACTACGACACTGTGATGTGGTTTAATGATACTATAACATACGAAGTATACAGTTGCAATAATTTGCAAGGTATTACTTGATGTATTGTATACACAAATACTCAGTATATAAGTGCAGTGACTATCAACTTTATAGACTAAACTCATTTAAGTAAACAATATGGCATAATGGCATGCAGTTAACAGATTAAGGAGGGGATGGGAATAATGTATCTAACTTGTTAGTGAAGTGTGATTATAAAAGGAAAGTGATGGAAAATACAGACCAAATTATTTATAAAAAAAGATGACAAAAAGAAGGATAAGAGTACCCGAGTTTTTAGCAAAGCAATCGCTTGTGAACTGGAAAATTGTGATTTTGGTACTAACTGCTATCAGAGGAGGAATCTTCCACGTAGTTAATACGTGGTTTTCGTCTTCGTGGTCTGATGCCAACTACTTCATCATCATCCTCATCCTCCCCATCATCATCAGGGGGAATCGGCTTTTCTTTTTCAGTCTGAATTGACTTCGGGGTTTCTTCTTGTATATTAATTCCGCTACTGTATGCCGGTGTCGTTTCTTCCTCTTCATCAGAGGAGTCAATGAGATCAATAACTTCCGGCTCAACAGCCTTTTTAGATTTTTCTGGTGCCGTTGATTTGTCTCCAGGTACATCGTCAACTATGCAAATGTCATCGTCCAGATCAATTGTCTTATTCAAAGAGCTAGTTTCGTAACTAACTGACGGTTTCATACGCTGTAAGAAAGTAAAGAGTATAAACATGACGTACGATTTCTAATATGAAACAAATCCACAGCTACATGACGAATGACGATTAAAAACTCTAGAACTGTACCTTAAGAGGAGGAGCAATGTCCTCGATTTCTTTCTTGACCTTCACAGCTGGCATCCAAGTACCATCTGCATAAAGCTCGATTTCATTTCCAGAATTAATAGACAAATTTTGAATAACGTCCATGAAGTAACTGCAGACAAAGAGAATGTCTAAATTATTTTATTCTTGGTTGCAGTACAACACTGGTCTGGTATTCATGTCTTCTTAAATTACCCGTCAATACTCAAGTCATCAAATTTCAACTGCTTATTGCACACCGGACAAATGAATGAGGGTTTCTTCTCATTCATTAGCAAAAACAAGTTGGCGTCGAAGCATTGAAGATGCTTACATGTTGTCGCTCGACACGGCCAAGTCATTCGATTTTTTCCCAATGGACACGCAACCGAAACTCTCATTGATGTTGGTGCACAAACGTCTTCCTCGTCCGCTGTCGTAAGTTCCTTAACTGCAATGAAATAATGTACATTTACACATGATCCATCAGATCCATATAGTTCCATTCAACTTAACCTTTTATATTCACACTTTGCTCATGCCCATCATGGAAACTTTATTTTAATAGTAACTGCAACAAAATATACAGAACTTACTTCGTCCCCTTGTGAAGTCAGCAGGTTGAATCCTTTTATTTTTCAGTCTTAACAGCAGTTCCTCTGCCGTTAATTTTCTGACAATATACATTGAAACTGCATAGCTTCGAGTATTGTCGTGTAGCCAAGAAATTTGAACTGAATTGGTACTGTGCGGACAAAGTTTCACATTGTTGGTAACATTCAAAGGACGGGACGGTCGCTTTGGTTCAACACCAGGCCGGTTGCTAGGAATAGGATGCGGTAGCTGAATAGGTCTGCCGTTAACTTTCACACTTAAACTTGGCGGAAACAGATCATCTTGCTCTTCACTCGTATCCAAAGCACAGAACCTAAGTTGAACTTGCGTCGAAAACACCAGCTTAGAAGGCACAGGATCGCCCTGAGTGTATTGCAAGTCTCGCGATTTCGAAATCTCTCCTGCTTGCGAAGGTGACAGACAAAAAGTGTGCTGAGTTTCTTGCTTGGGTGATTGCCCTTGAGGCACTAAAGAGATAATAATTAATGGGCAAAATATTAGGCATGAATTTATGTTTTAAATTGTGAGAATGTTTTCATTCGCATCACCCATCACGGCGGTAAATAGTGCACTTACAGAGACTTTGAGGTCTTAAAAGTACGCCCACAATGTCAAAAAACGGTAGTTTTTTCATATTGACGTCCGGGCAAATTGGTAAGCTTCGATACTGTCCATCAATGGTAATAACTTTTTGTAAACCAAACGGGTTTCTTGCATACGAAGGATCCTAAAAATAAAGAATGAAGAAAGGTTTGAAATCGTAAATTACGTTTGATAATATGAATAACCTGAAAGACCCGAACCTTAGGGCAGTCTCCTCCAGAATATCCTCCTGCTCCGAAACCTCGTGAAGCCAGCGAACTAGCTGTCGTCGCACCAAACGAAGCAGAACCGGAATTTGAGCCAATGTTGGTTAACGGTTGCCCTAAAGTAGACATCCTGTTAAAGGAAAGAATTAAAAATTAGTGTTACATTTTGCATTGAAGCAAACAAATAACTGATTACAAAATGTTTGGAATAGTTCGGATTTTGAAAAGCCTTACTGTATGCTTCTGTATAACTCCTTGATTTTCATCGTAATTTGGGGAGACTTGCTTTTTACAAGATCCAAACATCTAGCTTGCAACTCATTCTTTCGCCCAGTTTTATTTTTGCCAGCAAA
Organism: Orchesella villosa; assembly: GCA_036850725.1. Taxonomy (NCBI): domain Eukaryota; kingdom Metazoa; phylum Arthropoda; class Collembola; order Entomobryomorpha; family Orchesellidae; genus Orchesella; species Orchesella villosa. The sequence continues at coordinate 2,011 of JAANSM010000651.1, read as the reverse complement.
CCCAAGCAGGGTTTGAAGTTCCGTCACCCGGAAGGACATCACCATGCCCTAATAATCATATAAAATCGGAGGGATGCAAAATTAGGGTGAAGTTTAAAAGACATACGAAGTAAACATTTTAAATTAAATGTGTAAGTAAATATGAAAGAAGACTTACACGTAATTCTGTATCCATTTTAAATATCGCGTTGAATTAACAGCGGATTAATAGATTAACATTATTTTCTCCCAAATATTTCAGTAATCTTTACCCACCAAACAAAAATCTTGGAAACCGTTCAAAACTATGTCTTTAACGTCCATTCAAACAGTAATATCATCCTACATCCTAGCTGATTACGGAAAATAAACTTGAAACTCGAATTTCAGTTTATTCGACTTAATTCAAATTGACACATGGATTTGTGAATTTGTGACTTCACATTCAAAAGTACAGTTTATATCTTGACATGCACCAATTCACATAAAATATTTTTGTTGAAACGTAACGTACACGATGGTTCGTTTCAATTGAGCTGACTGCAAATAGGTTAGCAAAAGATCTTTTATCATCCTCTTCTACTGTCTACATTCGATATGTAAAGAAGTTCCATCCATCAGCGAGAAACTTGATGACTAAAGTTGAAAGGTTATTCTCGTTATGAAGCAAAATGGAGGAGGAAGTGAAGGTCTTCGAAGCACTTCTCAATGACGCCACCGCTAAACGTTTTCATCACTGATTCCATCATTGCAAACTTTTTGTTCTCGTNTCTTCGAAGCACTTCTCAATGACGCCACCGCTAAACGTTTTCATCACTGATTCCATCATTGCAAACTTTTTGTTCTCTTGACAACGACACTCAATACTGTATTCAAAATAATTCTTAACCCAATGTCACCTCATGAACAAATCAACACCGAACAACAAAAACAACTCAATTTTCTCCAAGACACCAAAACATGATCAGTGATTAAAGTTTATGCGAACTAATAGAACATTCCAAATTTTGCATAGACTTTCACATCTCATGAACAATTTATAACGAAGCTAATGTTCATTCAAATTCATTTAAATAATATTTAATTTGACTTCAACAAAAATACCCACCCTACAATAGTTAAAGACTAAACAGACACACGAAACTCACAGCAACGTCGAACTACAACATACACAGACGGAACGGATTCTTCATTTCTGTCTTGCATCTTCTTTGAATAATATTCATAGCACAGCCTTAGCATGTACATGTATATGCTAGGCATCCTCTATGTTACCGCTTCTCAATATCCTTAGGCACTAGCAGTATATGTACCAGTGGGGACTTTATGTATGACTTTTCAACCACACACAGAAAATGTGGATGAATTCACAACTTAAAACTGTATTTTCCGATGCATCTCCTTATGATTTTACCCACTTTAGAGTTCGAAGAAATTTTAGACTAGATGCACTTCCGAGCAAAAACTTCTTATCGAAGAATGAGCTCAAGGATCGAGTGCATTGAAGTGCCAACCACTAATTTTTCCAGAAGGGAATGGGGGCCGTTCATTCGCGGAAACGTTTAAATCGATCGTCTCAAAGCTCCCCAACTGGTATTACTTGTGTACGGCCCTTTTTCTTTGTTCATGATGCTCGCTAAGACGCTTTGAGTCACGTGCACTGTGCACGCCACTGCTTTCACTTTCGAGAAAATGAAAAAGATAGCATTTTCCATTGATTTGCATTTGATAGCATCACAACTTGTGATAAAATTTCGAAGCTCTTTTTACCCAATCGCTTGCGTCTTAAATTCCGATGTATGCCATTTTGTTTAGTGTGCGTGCGTCTCGATCGAAAGTCGATAATGAAATGGCGCATGTAAACTTTTTCAAATGGTGATTTAAAGCGTATCAAATAAAATATTTGCAATGCGATTTGTCACAACCAAATCAAAATAGTTTAAAACTAAGTATTATTTCAAATGGCGGACTCGAAAGCCTGAGCTTTATATTTTATTATCTTTTTTGTGTGTACGTACAGGCTACATAGTTA
>JAANSM010000650.1:0-25192 GCA_036850725.1 Orchesella villosa | reverse complement strand
TTTCATTATAATATAATCATCACTTTCAGTATATCATCGAAGTTATAGCATACTAAAAGATGGCAATTTTTTCTCCGTAAACTAACTCAACTCACAAACAGGACACAGTGTACTGTGAGTTGCATAAACAATAACAATCTGTGTCTTTCAGGTTGGATATATAGGATGTTCAATGATAATAGAATATTTCTGGTGATGGTGGTGCTGTACTTGCATGTGACTATTCTCTGTCCATATATTGTCTTCTAAAAAAAGCCTTTTTGTTTGTAGCTCTTTAGAAAGAAAAACAAGTAGAAACACATTCATCTCATCAAAAAAGTTTTCTGGTCTGGTCCACATCTTCTCAAGCATTCACAATTCACAACTCATTTATCAAAAGAAAGGCAGAGAGAGAGAGAGAGACGTAAAGCAGCAAGCAAAAGTGTGCCTTTTTATTTGCTACTTTATTTTACCCCACATAAAGTCTCGACTAACGGCAACAACCAAAGTGTTGGTCATATATAACTATATTGTGCGTAAAAAATAATTTAATATAGGTATAGTAATGGCAGTATAGTCTTTACTCATCATTTTGTACAACGTAAATTTACAATCTCTTTATTTTTACAAAAATGCCAAAAGACATTGTAGATTGTAGTTGTAGAAAGAGATAAGCGTCCTATCTATATAATATGCTGTTATGTATGTATCTACAATCTACGCTCTTTCCATTCCATATTCATAACAGCATAAAATATCATAAACATTGAGGTTGCAATTTGTAAGGAGAAGCCTGATTTCGAGTTCTCTTGTCTTGTCGAGAGAGGTAAAATGGTAATTGCTGTGATGATGAGATGATTAAAGCTGACACAAAACAGAATAACAGAACACAGATGATTTTAAGTAACTAGTGACTTATGTCATCTTATCATTATCAGTAGTCAGCAGCGGTTGTGCTATCAGCATAAGCAGCTACAAAATTTCATTCAAGTCAAACCCTTTTTTAACAAAATAATCTTTATCGTGTATCATAATCATCATCATATGAATGAAGCTCAGCAAGCTACTTACTACTTACAATTTTATACGATTTCCATTTTACATACATAATAATGCAAAAGTAAGCCTGTCTGCGCATTAAGCGGGATAAATTTAAGCTTAAGCCAAGCTCATTAGCTTCTTCCATAGAGCATTATGGATGCTGTGGTTAAAGCTAAAAATATTCACATGTGCAGTGGAAATTAGTAGCTAGTAAAGTAGTGTCTCCAAACTGGGGGGAATACTCATATTTACGCTAAAGGAAACTCCTACCTGATTGCTCTACGTTAACCTTCAATCTTCAAAAATATCATAGTGGCGTACAGTTACATCAAGCAGCTGCAACTTTGATAGTTTTGTAACAGTTTCGTTATTTTTTTTACCGTAGAGAAGAAGAAAAAAATGAGTCAAACGAAATACACGTTTAGCTCAAAGCAGATATATACAGTTTTACAAGTTTTTGGGTTCCACTTGAATGAAACTTGTGACACTTGTTCATGTTTGATGTTGGAGTATACTTTGAGATTTGTTATGTTGTGAATGAAAAGTATGAATAAAAAGAAAGGCTTGCTATAACATTTAATATATAAAAAAAATATATGTACAAATAACATATGTCCTTTGAGGACTTGGTTTTGTCTTTGTGAGTACCAATTACTCACAACTTCTTGAGAGTTGAAGTTGTTGAGTCATAAGAAAAATACTGGATGAGTGGCTTAGCTTGTACGGTAAATTGCAAGTAGCGTGAGTTTAGTCTGAAATAAGAGCTTGTTTCAAAGACCTCAAAAAATCAAACCTTTGATCATGAATCACGATTGACGGTAAATATAAAACAAGAATTTTGTTTTGTGGTTTGACGTATAACCCCATAGCATACTTTTGAGTTCAGAGAGACGGACTCAATGAAATGTTCTTATCTTGTAGACATCATCCATATATGGTGTGGTCATCAACCTACAAAATCCATACTTTTTTCTATAAAAAACGAACCAGATCACAATTTAAATTTAATCCTAATCAACTATCTCAAATGAAAACTAAATGGCATGTTTCAAAATGAGTGTAACATAGATAACAGTAACAAGAGAAATGCAATTTTGGGCTTATCATCAACTCAACCAATTTAAAAAAAAGTTTGCTGAAAAATGTTCAATCCCAACAAAAATTTCTGCTTTTGGCTATCTTTTTAGTTTCCTTTCATATTTACTTTCCCTTGTAAAAAGGATTTTCTTGTGTGTGTAGCGCTGTAAAAATAAACAACATTAAGTGCTCTGCCTTTTGTGTTCATATAAAAAACCGATACTACTACACAAAACATTTTTTGTTGAATATGCCCCAAGATTTTTTTGGATTCTGTACATATGTATATACCTACGCACCATATGTACCAAGCGGATAGTGAGCAAATAAAGAAGAACATAATAAAAGACCGACAAAAAATCTTTGTTGATAAAAGAAAAACAAAAGGCACACACACACATACACAAAAGGGTTAACAACATACAAAGTCAAAATATATAGAAGCAAGCAAGTGAAGGCAAAGTGTGCACTTTTAAAACCATTACTACTACTTCGACCCAGTTTCCTTCTCTCTCACTTTCATCATATCACAATCACATTTTAGTCATTTTATAGAATCAAAGAGTTCGAGGCAAAAATGCAATTTCTCTTGTCAAAGTCATCTACAAAAATTTGTTCCCAACATTCTATGCTTTCGCCTTCTTTTTTTGCCTTGCGATGTGATAAACTGGAATGAACTCATAAATGGAGTTGTACGCATTTTTACTTCTTTGTGGTAAAAGTATGGCTTATATACATGCCCTCCGATGCCTACACAGCTATATTGATCTGCGCCAGAGATCAAAGGGTAGCCATACAAACAAATCAATTTTAATGATAGAAATGAAAGGTAACTTGGGTTTGTTTGAGTTAGGCCGGTAACACATGAACATAAAGAACGTGGTCAACAATTACTGGTGATGATGAGTAGATAGTGTATACCTACTTACTTTAGAGATTCTTGTCATTTCCTCATTCACTGGGAACCAAAAGTTGGTATAACGTAATAGACAACTGATTTCCATTTCTTTTTATTGCGGTTTTGCCAGCAGACATATACAATTATTGGAGAGATGTATCATTATAAACTTTGATGACACCATCTTCAATAATTGCTTGTATTTTCCTCATACATCATATTTCTTCCTATTTTCAATGTAGATACGAAGTTGCACATAGTATTATGTCGGATGTTAGCTTTGGTTTGAGTTGACTAAAGCGTACTTTTATTGTTACGAAATCCTGAAACAGTACGAGCAGAATGACTTATTTATGCAACTTTTCTGTCTGCCTTTAGCAAGCAACCATGCATATAATAACAGGAGAGCTTTGTGCTGTGTACAAAGTAGAAGCTGATATTAAAAAGTGATGTGATGTGATGTATGGTTGCTTATTACAAGGTGTGCAATCAAATCACTCATATTTATTTAATATCTTCATCATTTTTCATGCACTATCATTCCAAAATGGCAATACCCTTAAGCCATCCTGCTTAACTTAGCTTATTACATAGAAATATACTTATGCTACATATATAAATTATGCTGATCTACCTTCTACAATATGGAGTCAATGCCGTAGCATTAAATCTTACATAATTACAAATTATATACTTTGTGTTTGTGTGAATAGAGTAAATTGCCCAAATGAAAAATGCAACAGTCAATGATTTAGGATGAATATACAAGATTACTTCATATTTAATCTACTTTTGTCTTCATTTTCTAAGTACTTAAGTACTTTACTACACTACCACACATTTATTATCCTATTTATTGTATCTCAACTAATTGGAGTAATAACAATCCATCTCCTTTCCTATCTTCAAGAAGGTAGCTTTTAATCTTTGAAAATAACTACCGTGTTACTCAACACTGGCGTTTTCATTCTCATTACAAGTCTTGTAGAAAGTAAGGGGAATCTGTTAGCTGCTAAAAGTTCCCTTGATAACATTTGTTTTTTACTCCATTAAACACATTTTCTGAACAATGAATCACATCATTACGATTCTCAACTGGAGTACAATGAAAGGAAAAGGGGGAAAACTGAGGAGGACTGCAAGCTGCCTCCATGCTTAACATAAAAAAGGAAATCAATATTGAGCGAAATTTTATAGGTGCTGATGTCTTCAAGTCTCAAGTGCGTTGTAGTATTACGTCCATGTATTATGCATGTACATAATATTATGGGGGTTCTAGAGGATAATATGGATATAAGTTTTGTAGACGAACAAAAACATTGGATCAATACATTTTTCGCATAATCTTCAGCTATCGACTTTCTAGCATTTGGTTTAGCTCTCAACATTTTACTCAAGGCTCAAGTGCACTTTACCATGCCAATGCCAACATGTTAAATGACATTTGAAGTGGACACTCTAAAATCCATACACCATTACAAACACACCCCTCAATCAATTTTGCACATGAAAATGTAAACTATTCAAAGCAGCAGTAAATCGATTCTTGCTAGCAAAATCAATAAAGAAATGAAACATGGAAAATCGATGAACTTTGCCACACAATCATAATATACATGATATTGAACAAGCATGTTATCCATTAATTTTCCTTTTTGATTTGCAGAGAAAGCCAACACTAAAGTATGCGAAAGGTAAGTGCAATATTTTACCAATGAACTTGACTCCTTGTCCTCGTCGTCGCCAAGAATCTAATGTTTTCTGTCTTGATGGTCGATAATCAAATGTCAGCACATAACCAATAATCCAATTTCATAAATCCAAGATCAATAGGTCAATCATTTATAAGAGCTTTTTTATTTTCTTTCATTTTCTACCACGCCACGCAATGTCAAGAAATGTGATGGATTTCATGTAAACTTGAGTAATATATTTGACGTTTTCAAACCTCACTCTTTCTTCCAACTGTCCACTACAATATATATTACAGTTTCGATCGCTACTAGCCTACTCTCTAATTTCACTTGAGTTTGCGTGGGAACTAAAAAATAACTAATTAGTAGGGAGAAGACAAATGAAACACTTGTTTCAAAGTGGGTAATATATATTTGACGTTTTCAAACCTCACTCTTTCTTCCAACTGTCCACTACAATATATATTACACTTTCGATCGCTACTAGCCTACTCTCTAATTTCACTTGAGTTTGCGTGGGAACTAAAAAATAACTAATTAGTAGGGAGAAGACAAATGAAACACTTGTTTCAAAGCAAACAAAAACATAATGAAACTGAATAAATGATAAGTTTGCTAAAGCAAACTGAACAAAAAGAGGATGCCATTGCCAGCAGCTCAATGTTTTGAGCAGTTTTACGTGTTTTCATGTCAAAACATAGGAGAGGTTCGTGGTTATGCGTTATGCATAAAAATGATTGCATATACATCAACTTTGACCACGACCATCGTCACTTGACTTTCCATTCCAATAACACAACATAACACAACATCACTCATTCACGATGTAGTCATACAAATGTCAACTGCATAATACCTAATATTTTGTGTGCATTATTATTCGAAAAAACTATATATTAACATTTATGTTCCTATTCAAAGTAAAGAAGACAAAGGAGAGCTGAACATGAATTGTGAGAGAGAAATCCTAAACCTCAAAAATTAAAAAACCTTTTCTCACAATTAACAAACAAGAGCAGAAGCAGAAAAGAGGGAGAGAGAATGACGATAGATATAAAACACCCTCGCATCACATCTATATAAATTACACATTCATTCATCTATTTTTCAGGCATAAATAGCTACAGCCACACATCATACATCATAAAATACTCACAAACATGTGCACGTGCCTTTTAACTTGTCTCCCATTATTCTCATCCTTTCTGAAGAAGATCTGACTGAATGAAAAACCCCCAAGAACACGAACAATTTGTCTATTTTCCTTGCTCAGCTTTTCGTCTTTTCAACTTTTTCNTTTTAACTTGTCTCCCATTATTCTCATCCTTTCTGAAGAAGATCTGACTGAATGAAAAACCCCCAAGAACACGAACAATTTGTCTATTTTCCTTGCTCAGCTTTTCGTCTTTTCAACTTTTTCTCACTTGGCTTCTCGTCGTTCCCTACCAGCTTACCACCTACTGAATGTTGTCTATTAAACCATCCATGTGGATTTGAATTGCATGATAAAGCTAGAGAGCAAGAGCTGTATAATAATTGAAGAAAAATAGAGAGAGAGATAGAAGGGTGAGTGACTGCTCTCTTAATTGAACGATAAAGTAACGTATTTTTATTTAATAAGAAGCTGACTTACAACTTAATGAGGAGTTATATATATAGTTTTTGAGATTAAGACTATGTAAAATGAATTTTTAACAACATGTGTGACATGATTTTTAGTTGATTGTCTTGTCCATCGTTTATCGCTAGAATTTTTGTGTGATTAGTTAGAGACTCTAGAGAGGCAGGTGCTCGTCAAGTACTTACTGTTGACTGTCAACTTCTTGTTATCTTTTTAAAATATTCTTTAGCAAATACTTCTCACGCTGTGACTAACTGAGGATAAAGCTATATGATTCTCATTGGATTTTGTTGTAATTAGATGTTGAGCTCAGATGTTATCTGAAAAAAGACATTTTGCTAATGACTGGTTTGATTTGTTTGAGTTTTAATTGTTGTTTGATTTTGATGTGATTTTTGATGAGTCTCTTTTGTTTTGTTTCTGTGGAGTTTCAAATCTAACGTGAGTGCCTTGTCACAACTAAGTGAATGTCAAACTTGTAGTTTGGTTGACGTTCGGACGCCAATTATTTATAATACCTGTGAAACAAAGGAGTATAAAGGAAGGTGAGTATTTAATGACAGTTGACATTAATGACGATGATTATGCCATGATATTTTATAATATTGCGAGAGTAGTGACATGCCCGTGTTTTGAATAGGTTTGCATTGTTGATCAGTCAAATATTACATAAAGCTGTACAATATTTTCTTGACTTATTGAATGATTGCTAAAACATTTTATGTAATGTTGTTGGAGTAGTAGATATATTTCGATTGGCTAATCGTTAATTAAACCTTTCATCGATATAATATTGAATATTTTCAAATTGTATTGAAGGAGAAAGACTGAAGGAGACAGACTGAAGATTAGGATTGAGTTTCCGGCAGTTGGAACGTGAGGTTGTTGCTGTCTTACATTGGATAAACGTGTGTCTGATTGAAAAAGAATTTGCTGCCTTTCCTACCCGGATTGCTTGCAATAATGTTGAAGCACGTGTTTCAATCTGGATTCCTATCCATTTTCTATTCGTTGGGAAGTAAGCCTCTACAGATTTGGGATGTTCAAGCTCACTACAATGGACACGTGAAGACTGTCTTTGATAATGATATTTGTTCGCCAGTGTGGGAACTTATGTCACCGAATGTTTCTTTATCATCCATTATATGCCCGAACAATCCGAAGCTCTCGTTAGGAATGAAGCTACCTGTGCTAACAATGATCGTGAAAAACGTGAATAAGTTTTTCACGTTTGAAGTAACCATTAAGGACGACAAGAACATAACCCGTCGATTTCGAGCTGAACGCAGTGAGGCTAAACGTCAGTACATCTACATTGTGCCTTTACGTCTCAAATTTGGCTGGAACACTGTTCAGTTGAATCTAAAGGACCTCTGTAAATGCGTGTATTGTACCAACTATCAAGAAACAATGAAGATTCAAGTTCATGCCAGCTATAGGATTCGGAGAATTTACTTTTTGGATAGGGTGTATGAGGATGAAGAGCTACCTGCAGAGTTTATGCTATGTCTACCTCTGAAGCAGTAGAAGTAGCCTTACTCCCATTTTCAGAATATGACGTCCAGAAGTATTTAATGGTAAGTTATAGTATCTTCCTGCTCGGTTATGATAGTATACTCCAGCATAAGATAAAAGTATTTGAGGTTCTGTATCAGTGTTTTATTTTTTCATGTCTTATGGACGAATTTATGTAGTGTACAAAATTTATATTGAGATAAAGATACAAACTGTAAGTTGTTAGTGAAATATTAAACACTTTTACTAACCTCTTGATTCATTCTTGCTCAAATATAATCTAATATGTATACGCATATACTAAACTTTACCTTATAGACAATAGTTCAATATTAGCCACCCCCAAAAATAGGAATTGATTTTTTCATATCCTGTTGTTCCATTTCCAAACAAACCGACTACATCACTTCTCTCCAGGCATTGTAATATAAGGCAATTAATTATCATTATATTGCTCGTCATTCGGGCTCGGCTCTTTTCAGAACGCTGGAGCCGAACAAACCTCATTAATTAGCTCTACTACATCTGACATCGTTAACTTACCAGTTTACTCTGGAAAAACAGAGTTAATAATAAACCAGTTTGATTTTTCCTAGTAATCGATCGTGTTTTTGCTTTTGGGTTAGCATATTTTATTGCATGCCTTGCTAAATTAAATAGCTATTGTAATGGAGTGAAATCAAGAAGCCTTAAGTTGTAAGTTTATTGGGTATATGGTAAATGGTAGCAGCATGCCAAGTGCAAGAGCGTAGTAGAGGTCTATAAGTGACTTGTGCTCTATGTATAATGTTGGTGCTATTTGATGAAGCACACCTGTCAACCAGCATCGAAGCCCCAATCTCAAATCACACACAATTCTCTATATAGCGTTTCTAAGTTGAGTAGCTTAGTTTCTTCAAGTACATAGTAAATAGTGGTGCAAAGTATTAACGACTCAACTTTCGGTTATAATTTGTAATGCTGTCAACCGAAATAGATATTATGTGTATACGTGGAAACAAGAATCTGCAGAGCGGAGCAGTGGTAAGTATCGATATTCAGCAATAAACAATAATGTATTTCCAAGCTTTTGTAGAATGAATGAAGTAAATACAGATATACATATTTTATGCACGTACCACAGCACAACTGTCGTTAGTCTATTTTTAATAAGAAATGGGGTTAGTTGAGATGTAGACACGGACTCACTAGCACAATTAAGACTTGCTTCTGCTGTGCTAATGCCTACTCAAGCTTGCACAAGAATCTCTGGCTATTGGGTGTTTTTGTAGATGTACAAAATACATGTGAATTTTCCTCTGTTGTAGAATGTAGAAAGAATCCTTTTTGATGTAGGTAACAAAATTCTTTTGTATGAAAACCACTGCAAGGTATCATTTTAACTTTGGTTTCTGTAAAACTAGGCTAATGCCACTTTTTGAGTTGGTATAGAGCTCTTGTCTATATAGCCGAAATGTGTAGTTGGGTAGTACTGGTAGTAGGTGTCTTAATGGTGCGATAAATATAGATTAAGGTAAAATTTATGTCCTCGAAAACGAGGAGCAATGCAATCCTAACTCCGTTGTTTTCATTTTTCTCTCAGTTTAACTTGCTTTAAATGCCTTTTCCGTCAGCAACAACTCTTTTTCAACTCAAACTGTAGAATTTGAAAGGAATCTCAAGACTCAAGGTCGCATTTTCGTGATTTCTTTTCGAGTCCTTCCTCTTTTTAATAAGATGCTATAAGCTATAACTTGTGTCAAAAGCTACCGAAATTGCGGAGAATGATAAGATTAGCTGCCTGACATCCCGTCAACCGTCTAAATTCTGATTGCTATCAATATTCTATTGCGTTGGGGGCATTGTTTGTAATGATTTCCTTAGCAATTGGTTTCGAAAATTCATGAGCATTGCTATACTTTAGCAAAGTTAAATCATTCAATTCTCATTCACTGATTTAATCACTTTTTTTTACCAGCAACGCTTTCCGTGCGACTTTTTATTTCATTATCACCCCTCAACTTCCTCCTATAATAAGCGACTGCAATGTCGTCTCTTGATTAAGTCTCCCAGCCACGAACATCACATCACCCATATAATCTAATTATTTCTATAGTAAAAAACATAAAACTTTTAAATTTCTTTATGGATGGATTTATGCCCGTAATTCCTACAGAAAACGATCTTTTCGTCCGGTAGCTCAGTATATCTCAGTCAGGATTACAGCACTGTAACTGAAAAAGGATGGGTCGTTGTGGTATTCAACTTTGGAGGGAGTGTGTGTAGTGTATAATTTATTAAATGTAATCTTTACGGCTTTGGGATATATGGGAAGCGCATAAAATATGTGGTTAGCTGAGTTTCACGATAAGATGACCCCATCTTCATCATCACCATTCTGACATATGACTGATATTACAAGTTCATAATTTCCTGTTGGTCTCGGTCTCACCAACTAACTTACAATGATGAAAAAACTACTTGAACTTGAATTCTTAAATAGCTTCTTTTTCAAATGTCTCAACTCTTGTGTTCTTGGTCAGGAAATTATTAGCTTCTAAATAGTGATAAAAAAAAGATGTGCGGATGTATGGATTTAAAATAGACATTAGTCCAACAAGATAAGTTTAAGTTGACGCAAGTGAATATTATCACACCATGTCATATATTATGATGGCTATATAGTATACAACCTTCTTCATAAAATCATGCATAAAGCATTAAATAAGCTGGTACATATATTGCTATAAATGCTGGTTGTCATTAGAGGAGAGTACTTATTTATATGATGATGATCATGATCTTAATTAATTGCTTTTAGTGATACAACTTTTATGAATGTATGTTAAGTAATAAGATCGTGGTACTTATTAACCACACAGGATTTTAACCTTTCTAGCGTGACGTATTCAATGAGTTAGGATTAGGACGGCAAGGTACTTCTAATTATTGTAGGTGGTAGTAAGTACCCTGATAAATTGATTTTTTTTATGAACGCGTGCAAAGTCAAAAGTGCCAGCAAGTTATTTCATTCATCTTACCTGAAAACAGCTTCTACTACATCTTCATGTATTCCATTGCTTGCAGTTTCCATAAAATTGAGTCCACACGGGGCAATGAGAATCACGTCGTTTGTTCTTGTATGAGGAATGGGATACACTATGTCAATAATAGCAAGTCAACGATCAACAAAGATATCTATGATCTATATTGATGCTAATCTTGTCTCATGAACTGCAAGCAAAAAAGTATCTTGTTCCAATTTTATCTGCAACTGATAAGTGACTGGGGCATATCAAATATTTGTATCTTATCGTGTCATAAACGATATCACTTTTTGACACACTCACAAAAAACTGGAGAGAGACAGAGAAAGGAACAATATTGATTTTGTGTAGAAAGTTTTAAAGAACTGAATCAAATTTCTCATTCAAGTCGTTAGAAAAGCTGTACCGTTCATTTACTCAAAATGTTTAAAGCTAATTTTTTCAAAATTTGAAAAACAAAGTTTTTGAGGGGAAATGAATTTGAGGCATGGGTGCAAAAAGTTTGTATTAAATACGCACAACTTATCTACAATGCACTTGTCACTTCTACTTTGGAGAGTGAAGCACACTAAAGGTCTGCACTCACTGAAGCTTAGGACCGTACTGGTTATTGACCACGTTTTATAGAGTAAACCCAAAGCATATGATCATGCCACCACCTCCTCCAATATAACTGCTTGCTGCGTTCATTGAAAACAAACTTGGTTCGTACGTACTCGTGCTCGTAAGTGAGTGAAAAAAAAGAGTTCAGTTTGAGTCCCACTATAATTCAATATATAACGCTTTTGTGTTGCGTTTTGTTATAAGCACTTAACTTATACCTTCAACTTGCATGGCTTTGCCTTGCATTGGCTTAAGAGTTGACTGGGTTCTACTGGTTGGGAGTAAAGCGTATTTTGTATAAAGGCTACATGTAGCATTTTACTACAAGAATTTTCTTAGGCTTCTCCATAATACCCCATCATCAAATTTATATCAGCAAGCGTCAGGGTATATATGTTCAAAGGCGAAAATGTGAAAAAGAGTTGCATTGTAACTGTGACTGCTTGTGAATGTAAAGAGCTGAGCTGAGCTCTTTGCTAAGAGAAAAAAGAGAAAGATTCAGTGACTCTTCTCGCATTCTCATGGCATGTAACACGCATTTTACTCTGTGTCGAAGTGAGAGAAGCCAAGTCAAGAGAAGCCCAAGTTTTTAATTTTCATGTTCAGAATTTCATATAATCATTCTATTGCTGTTGTTGTATTGTGGAAGTACGAGACTAGATTTTATTCCCTTTAAATGAAACTTTCATACTCTGCCCAATCCTCTTCTGTGTCTGCAATTCTGCATGTTATGCTATGCATGATAATTATGTGCAACATGCAAATATTCATTTCATAAGAATGAATGCATAGAAGTTTTTTCTCTCTCTCATCCATACATATTATATGTACGTCATCAAAATTCTACCTGATGGAATGTTGTATGCAGGTATTGCACTCCGTTTCAATGTGATCCCTTTTGCAATGTCATCTTCAAAAAGACAATGACTTTCATGGCATGCATGCATGCACCATGAACAAGTAAAGGATTGACAAGGGTCTTCAAGGTTTTAGCTTTTCTTTCAAGTTTCTTTCTGACTTTTTGGAATCAAAGAGCGTATATTGTCATTTAATATGTTTGAAGACTGAACAAAAGCTAAAATAAACCTCAAAGTATGTATGACGTAAAACAAACCAATTTTTAAAAAGAAGTAGCTCTAAATTCTGGATGAAGTTGCAAAATAACTATTATTTCCCATTTTTTTGTTTCCCAAGAGAAACAAAAGCCTTTGACAGAAATGGAAAAAAGTTTATTGTTGAATGATATATTCTGTTGGCATGTATAAAATGCATGAAACATTTTTCTTACGACAACATCATGTCATAATCTTTTCCTCCATAAACTTTTAAATTTTCCTTATTCAATTTGTTTCGGTCTGAGATTCCACAAACCCCTTAAGTATGTATGTATGTAATGTGTATGCAAACAGTTGTTTATTATGATGTAGTATTACAATATTATTATGACGTATGGAGAGTATATAAAGATATATTCTATAGCTAAGCTAAACTAAGTAAGCAGGAAATAAATTAAATTGGGGGAAAAGTCTCCTAAACTCATTACATTCCCAGCCAAACATCCTCAAAGCTGCTGGCTCTGTGCTGTGTTCCGCTAGCTAGAGTAAGAAGCTTTGAAAAGCTACAAATGCATAAGGGTAATTCCATGCTTCACCATATACACCACATAAGACATGAAGAACGAAGTATAAGTTATTTGCTGATGCATGTGCTGTGTCCTGTGGACTATGCACAGATTTTGAGTAGCAGCATTGAACAGTTATCTAGAAGGATGACAAACAGAAAATACTTTTTGCGAATATTTCATGATTATATATTATGACGTTATCCAATAATGCTTACAGCTTAAAGCCATAAATGAGACCCTGAGACCGTATAGCTAATCTTGACGAAGGATTGAGGAAAAAGCTTCAAAGATGCCTTCATTGATAAGCCCATTGTCACCACAATAAATAAATCAAGGTGTACATAATGCGAATGTAACATATTTCGGACATATAAAGCATAATCTGTAATGTAGTCGTTGATATGATATAATATTTAATGCCAAAGTTTCAATTCTGCATCGTTTAAAACGAGAAATTAATAAGGAAAGAATTTATAGTCTCAAAGCGATATATCGTTTTATTGACTTCAAAATATTAGCTGTCAAACCACAATTCTAAACTATATGCATATAAATGCGACAAATAATTCATTCCTGAAGAAGATATATAACTCTGACTCTTGTCGGTCAAGTCATGTCAAAAAAAATCATTTCGTTTCTAATGTTTTGTAAGGAGTACAGGAGGTAGTAAACAACATTTTTCTATCATTCGAGAGAAAATGCGATTATAAGGCACTATATGGTACATTATAAATGGGAGAAAATATATTTCATTGCGTTTACGATAGCTAACAGGGCGATTTTGGTTGTCTCTAATTTACTAATTTACAATTCATATAACTAATTGTCATATTTACCACGCGTACGTAGCTAGAGTGGGTTAAACGATAAAATAGAATACACGACTGAATTAAGTAGCAAAAAAATTATGAACATTTTATGTGATTCGTAAGAGAAATTAATATTGTATAATATAGTTGTAACTAAAATGACACATCTATTTAAAAAAAACAGTACAAAATAGAGGAACGCATAAACGTACATGTGTATGTATACATATTATATATTTTAAGTAGAATAGTATATATTCATGAAAACAAAAAAGCAGTTTCTTCTTCTAAAAAGTAGGATGTCCATTAAAAGTCCAAACGTTCTAAGTATGTAGTTAGTAACCAAGTTTCTTACTTCTGTTTCAGGACAATAAAAAGAATACAAAAAAAACTTGTCACAACGTATTGCGCAAACTAAACGATCGCTCTAAATTACATTGTTAACAGATCTATATATATATGCATAAAATATAATGTATGCACGTTGTAAGTGAAAAATAATCACTGATCTGTTTTTTTTCTTCATCTTCTTTTACCGTTTGTTTGTTTGTTTGTACCAACTCACTGCTTGTGAATCTCGTTGGCAGCATCCATTTAATAAATGACACACAATTATTTTAACTTAACACCCTATCAACACAAATAACTAATATGTTAAACTAGATAAATGCTTTGCTTAAACTAATCATACTGTATAATATATTAATAGGTAAATATATCAATCAAGTACAACTCACGTCTAAAAAGACATTTTTTCTATTCCAACTCAATTTTACAAACAAGACTTTTCTTTACTAAATGGAACATTAGCAAAATGTGTAAGGACCAAGGAAAAATGCAGTTTGTCATGTAATACCTTTCTTTTTACATAAATAATTTTATAATTACATGTCGTTAACATACATTATATTTTTTACTTTACACAGCAAATACAATGTTGCTCTCTATATATTCTGTACAAATTAGAAAAATACAATCTGTCAGTTATAATATTAACATAGTTACTATCTTGTATGTAATTTTCTAGCATGCATATACGAATTCTACATAAAAATCATGCACTTTTCTCATAATCTCTAGAATTAATTATATTTGTATATATATATTTTATATACTACCTTGCCTGCCACTTTAATAACGCTTACATTATATAGTACTTATATGGATGGCAAATGTTTATCTCCAGAAACTTAATACGGATCGTCGTACTCACAACACTAAAGTAATTTACTAACCAAAAAACGATTTTTAAGCTTTATGTCACGACCATTAAATCAAAGTCTAGTCCATTTGAGCTGCTAGAATCAGACTATATTATTCATCATTTTTTTAAACAACCACCACACTCGACGTAATACACGCGACATAATTTTTTATAACATAATTTAATAAATGAATAGTGTTACCTTTTTTTTATATATTTAAAGAGCTAGTTTGAGAGAAGAATATAAATAAATGCTGTTTGAATTGAATGAAATTAAAGCCTTAAGGTACAAATAAAAGCAGAAATAAGATTCCTTTGCACAACCAAATTGTTGGAACATGAATCATGTTTCCTAGAAGTTTACGGTTTGGTTTTTTCTCTAATAATGAATAATGTAGAGTTCGTCATTTTACAATTAATTATTTTATTCTTTTCGAGTGAATATTGGATGTAGTTTTGCACTCATCGTCACTACTGAACTCAGAATCCTATATAAAATATTTAATTTCCTGTGTGTCTCCTTTTAGTTGACACGGAGTATGAAAGACAACGTTGATATATATTTGATATACAATTGATATAGACTTAAGTAACCCGCAATGCGTTGGATTTCGATAATCAGTTTGTATAGGATAGAAGCAATCAAGCAGAAAGTAGGAAGGTACACAGATTCCCTCATTTAATTTCTTAATATATAGCTTACTAAACGTTTTGCAGTAAACTAATATTATGTACAATACTTATTTCACTTCAATATCTACTTTGACTCACGGGAAAACTTTTGTTTTCCTTCAGTTTAAAAATTAAATCTTCTTTGACATATTTTTAAATTACCTAAAAATATACAGTAAGTATAAATGCCTATAGTTTTCAATTATATTTTGGTTGGCTAATTAATATAATCATTTAGTAAATAAAACACTGCAACTGCTTTTACATTTTTTATACAAGTTACATTTAGCTACTTAATTTAGGATAGGGATATTTGGCGGGTGGATCTTGTATGTACTTCGTGACATAATCACACGGTTGAGTTGAGGCTCGAGTTGATTTCAATTACTTTTACACACTATATTTTAGACACGCACACTAGTTTTCACACTAACACACGCACACTATTTAGAAGCCGGCTTGATGATCCCTGTACATGGAAGCGTTTTGACTGATGAACTGCGTCTCGTTGTTACTAGCGTTTGAGAGAGACTGCTCTTCTTCTTGGCCATTCGTACTTCCGAAGCCACCTTTAAAAAAATTATGAATGAATATTATTTTTGTTTGCAAAGTTTAAATGAGAAGTTAATTTTCTTATAATTAAATGTTAAACGTACCACTCGACAAATTTGGCATCTGAATAAGGAAAGGGAAGGGAACCGAGCCTCTTCTCAGAAGTAAATGAACGCTGGCTCCGCCTGTTTTTATTAGATGTATTGCTTGGGCATGTGTCATGCCTTGAGTGTTTATTCCGTTGATTTGTAGAATTTGATCTCCGACCTGGATACAATTCAGATTTTTATTTTTATATCATATTTATAAAATGTATAACATATATAAAAGTTGGATTGTCAACTATCAAGGTATTTACCTGCATTCTTCCATCCATCGCGGCTGGCCCATCTTCTGCGAGTCGAAGAACAAACAATGGCATATTTTGAAACTCCTTTCCCCCTCGTATTGAAAACCCGAATCCTCTATTCCCTCGATTCAAATGAACCGAAAATACTTGTTCATGTGTGTCAGGATATGAGGATGCTGCACTATGACTAGAATAATAAGTACAAAGTAGCGAATAAATTATCATTTGTAAATAAATTAGGTTGATTTTACTTTTATATAGCAAACAAAACACAAAACAAAAGCAAACGCAAAAACTTACTTGGAACTGAAATGAATAGGATGTCCTTCGGGAGATATGAAAGCCGTTCCCATATCCCCAGTTTGACTATCTTTTAAACTCAAGTTTTCCATTTCCGCTGGAGAAATGCTGTTATGATGCATATGGCCAGGGGATGTCATTGGGACGGGCTGAAGACCAGCATTACTGTTTAAAGCTCCGGTGGGTGTGCTCGGGGTCGGATGTACAGGCAGAACAGACAAGGTGAGTACTAATCCCGAATCCTTGATTAGCTGAACCACTTGACTGTGATGAAGTTGGGAAATGTCTAGCTGGTTCACGGCAAGTATCCTGTCTCCAACGTGAAGTTCTCCGCAACGGTCAGCAGGACTTCCCTCCACAATTCGTCCTGTTTTAAAAAAACAATATTTTTTACAATTAAAACGATCCTGATGACGGATGCAACATTTTTTTCGATGCGAGGATATAGAAACAAGAATGAAACGTACCAATTGTGGCACCAGCTTTTGAAGCACTAGAAATAATAACAAAACCAAATCCTTCGCTTGGTTGTCTCCTCAACGCTACATGAAGTGGAGTTGTTGAGTGATTTCCTGGTCCCCCTCCAGGTGAATGAATTGGTGTCACCACGGAATCAGATGGCACACTACTTGTAGTTCCATAAATGGGACGCCTAACAGTCAATCTCACTTTCCCAGCGGATGCGGAACGAGCCATTAATTGAACAACTGAATGATGAGAAGCACCAATAACGGATATACCTTCAACAGCTATAAGTTGGTCACCCGTGTTGAGACGACCATCCAATGCAGCTGCTCCGCCTGGCACAATGTGCCCTACAGAGACTTGAGAACCTTCTTCCGTTCCTCCCACAATTCTAAAGCCAAATCCTTCCTGTCGTCTTTGAAGGTCTATTGTCATTTCGTTCCAATCCCTAAAAATGTTGTTTGAAAAATAAAATATATAAAAAAATTGTTCATTGGATATGTTTTCAGTTAAAAATGAGGGGGCTGATTTACCTTATGACAGGTAAATTGTTGAGATCTGCACTTGAAAAGTTGGGGTCATTGGGATTATTTGTGAGGGGAACTGAGCTCGTGGATAACCTATCTGATAAGAACTGATGGGAATTAGGAAGAAGGGGACTGTTGAGTTGAGACACATCCCCATTAAACAACCCACTCATTGGCTGACCATTGTACTGTCCAGATGAATCAAGTAGGGATGGTGTCTTTGGTCTCTCAGGCAAGTTATCGCGAAGTCTCGGCCTGCCCCTTGCCAATTCTGCAGTAGGTGTTTTACTTCTTGGCGAAATTCCACTGGGGCGATGTGGAATAAGACGATTATCTGAGTAGTTATGTGGCACACCGGATGATGAAAACTTATTATATGGCGACTGCTGTGGCGTCCTTTGGATAGTTAAGCAGGCATCCCGACCTACAGGAAAGTCCTTGAGAATCTGAACAACTTCTGTGTGACTTAAGCCACGCAGATCTACTCCGTCAATGGCAATTAAACGGTCTCCTTCTTCTAAACCTCCACAGTGTGTTGCATCTAACACTTTCTTCACCTGGATAATTGTAAATTGCTGCTATCATAAACATATTTATTCTTATTAAAGAATTAAGTCAGGATCGCACAAATTTTAGCACTCACTTTTTGGCCTGTTACACTATCTGCAATTGTAAATCCGAAACCTGCATTTCCTTTCAGAATTTGAACAGTCAAAACAGCTCCACTTTCAGAGGACAGCATGTGCTTGCTCTGCAATCCTTTGTCTGCTCGTGGATGCGTTGGGCTATCTAGAAGTAGATCAACACTCGCAGGTCTTCCACTGTTTGGCTTCCCATAATCAAAACGATCATTAGAAAGCTCTGGCAAGGAATGTGCAGAATGTGTTAAGCTTTCTGGAGTTGATGGCCTAATAGCCCAGTCGACGTGTCTGAATAACAAAAAAGAACATTATGTAAAATTTTCATCCACTATAAACATCTCCACATCGCATGAAAACTATATAAAACCTACTTTTTCTGTGCTCCATCAAGTGGTTCTACAGCAACAGTGGTTACTATTTCAGTATTCGGATCCGACGGATCAAATGGCAATGGGTATCCACGACAAACTTCTAGATGAACTTCTTGCCCTGGAGCAATACTCTGGAAGATGCCTACCATTTCTTGATGCGTGTGCCCAAGAACACACATCCCATTGACTCGAACAAGAACATCCCCAGTTCTTAGCTTACCATCTCTCCAAGCAGGACCGTCATGAACAACAGATCTAATTTATGCAATAAAAATTTAGTTACTTAGTTACCTACTCAATTTCTTAGTGCGTGCAAATGCAAAACTTGGGGCAATATATCTTACTTAATTTGAAGAAATTCATCTAGCCCATCATCATCATCTCCACCAACAATGGTGAACCCTAGTCCCCTCGATGATTTCAGAAGTGCGGTAAGAATCCGTTCCCCAATCAACTCGGAGGGATCTCTCGTAAAGAACCTAAATGATGGTCTATCCATCACAGGTTTCACGCGAAGGCCACCACTACTGCTCCCACTATTAGGAAAGCCTTGCATTGAGGAAGACGCATGTGGTGCAAAGGAAGGAACACTGGATACCGGGCTCATCATGTCATGGTGATGATTACTATTTCTCTCCATGTCCACCGGTGTTTTCCCCCTCGTAATGGAGAGCCGATTAGGATTCTGAGGTTTGGGGTTGGGGGCAGGAGGATGGGGTTTCGAGAGAGAGATGGGTCTTTTCGGTAAATACTGATTGTGATGATCTTTATTGTTTTCGGGGAATTTAGAACTGCTGTCAGCCTCACTCACGCTCCCATCTGTGCTCATCCCGTTACCATTTCCATTATTTTGGCTGGAGTCATTGCTGTTAGTTTTGCTTTTATTGGCCTTGGCTTGAATCACCGGATTTTCAAATTGGGTTCGACGGTTGGTGTGATCAATGTAGTAAATTCCGTAGTGAGGATCTATAATTTTCTCCCAGTCAAAGGGGAGCTCATCATCCTCACACTCATCCAGTGACTTCTTTTGTACTCTTGCTAAACGGGGATCCAACCAATGTGAAGTTCCCGTGTTGTGACTGAAATTGGCAAAACAAAATTACAAATTAGTTTAAACCCTTTTGTCTTTGTATTCCTCTTCTTTGTCCCTTTTATTAAGGATAATTTACTTACTCAATAAAGTAAACTTCTCCTTTTTCAGTATACGCCATTTCCCAGTTGGCAGGAAGCGGTCCCAAAGCATCAGGTTGGGGAGGAATCCGATTGGCATATGGAGATGTTAGCAGCGGAGTGTTAGAGTTGGGATTACCGTGTCCTAAGCTACCTCCTGAGGTATGATTTGGAGAAGAAGGTGGCTCATCATCACCACCACCAGCACCTAATGCCTCAACGTTTGAACGATTTCTCCTTCTCTTTCCCTCAGAACTTGGATGCATACCCGGAAGAAGTGGTCCTTTACTACTATTTTCTCCAATGCTTTGCGATATCCCATCCACATTATCCATATCGGAGCCTCCACCTCTTAATCTTGCCCATGGCTTTGGCGTCCCATAGTGGTTTCCTATAAATGCACGCACACACCAAGAATAAAAATGAAGTTGAAGTGGAAACACGGTAAAGAGAGAAAGAATAAAAAAATACAAATCTTCTGCCAAAAAAATACATATCCCTCCTTCCATAAACAAATGATGTTGGTGGAAGGAAGCAAATTAGCATAAAAAAGAGCCAGTTGAAGCAGTTGCTCTGCCAAAGGCTACACACAGGAATTTTTTCCTGCAAAAATTTGTGTATAGCCAACATTTTCATTCGAGCATATAAATGGGAGCGTTTATCCCCACAAAAAGACAGAGAGACAAGCAATTTCGCTTGTTTATTCTGAAAGCACGACTAAAAACTCCTTCAGTTCTGCAACAACTGAATAAATAACTACCGAAATCCGAGCTAGCATCATCATCATCATTAGGCAACATCATCATCGTGAATGTATAAAAAAATTATGTGCATGCATTCACACACATTTTGGAAAAAAAGGCAAAAAAAAAGTAAGAAATAGGAATATATATAAAAAACAACATTTTCTCGAGTTCAATTTGTTTGCACGTTGTTTCTTTCATTTTTTTTCTCTCTTACCCGCATAAACTCCACTCTCGAGTAAACTTCCGTCGCGTTCCAGCTGCATGAACTCTTCCACACTGAGAAACGTGTAGTCAACCCCGTTGATCTCTCCAGGTCTTGGTGATCTCGTTGTCACAGGCTAAGTAAACTTCCGTCGCGTTCCAGCTGCATGAACTCTTCCACACTGAGAAACGTGTAGTCAACCCCGTTGATCTCTCCAGGTCTTGGTGATCTCGTTGTCACAGGCACAGTTCTCAAGTAGAGATTATCACGAACAACACCTTGGAGTGCATGATCCACAGAGCCTTTTTGAAATCTCGTGTTCAAATAGGATCTCAACTCTGGACCAAGACTTCCTGTTTCTCCCCCATCAGAAAAAAGAGTGTTGATAATAAGCAAATGTTTACACTCCAAAGAAATATGTGATTTTTGCTACCAAACAGCAAAACTTTTTTTGTTCAAATAGGATCTCAACTCTGGACCAAGACTTCCTGTTTCTCCCCCATCAGAAAAAAGAGTGTTGATAATAAGCAAATGTTTACACTCCAAAGAAATATGTGATTTTTGCTACTAAACAGCAAAACTTTTTTTTCTCTCGCTACTCGCCTTTCTACCTCTGTTTATTCGAATCTGACATGTAAAAGTTTATATAAAAAAAAGTACAGATCCTAAAGCTAACTTAGTGACTGAGTGACAGATTGACTTAAACTCAAAACACGAGACACATTGAATCAAACTGTCAATAGCAATCAATGCAGATTTTACTACGAATGGCGACGGGATGGGATGTTGGATGCTCTCTAACTAGCTTTGTGTGTACACAACAAACATTTACTAACTTTTGACATGTGTTTTTCTATATTTTTCTATTCCCGTTGTCTCTCTCCGCTTTTTTAAAACATTTCATGTGTTTGCAAACTTACTCTCGAGAATGGCAACACAACACGACGCTCATCCAACACACTTAAGTATCCTATCGCATAATATATTTATTTATACATGAACCACTCATATATTTTTACATACGTACCTCTTGGAGCTACGGTGAGAGTTGCGGAATTCCCACGAAGACAATGATGAAGCAGTGATATGACATCAGCTTGTGTGTAGCCAGCAACCTAGATAAATTCAACGTTGTTGTTTTTAAGTAAGGAAACAAATAAATATGGATTCATTAGAAAACTCATTCATTGCAGTCATTCATTCCTTTTTATTTCTGATTCTCACACAACTACAACTCAACATGATACATTTAATACTATTTTCACACTCCATTTTAACCTCGCCGTGCTAAGTAAAGGGGATGAAGAGGAAAATGAAATGTAGGAAGAAATTAAAAGGGGATTCTTATATATGCTAAGTGAAAATACACTCTCTCATATAAATATTGTAGCTTATAATTGTAGTAGACAAAAGTTGATGAAGAGTCAAGTCAACTAGAAGAATATACTCGAGTAATGATTACGATTCTAGTTATTATTACGGTTGTGTGACAGGGTGGTACTAGCTAGTGATGACTTGATGACAAATATCCAACAAATGATACATAAAACAATGTGTCATTTTCTGCTAAAGCACTTGTCTTCTCTTGTCATTAACCTTTATGCACTTCTTTGTCACCTGAGGAAATAGGGGAGCACTACAGTAAATCAATTAGAAAATCAACTATTTCCTAGCACGACTTGCTTCCGATGAAGAGACTGAAATTAGCATATTTTTTGCACTGTCATTTATATATACATGTGGTTTCAGATTAGATCTTTATGACAGAATGACAACACTTTGTCGTATTTTCGGATTGGAAATCGTAAATCTGACACGAGCTCTCAGAACGTTTTTATGTCGGAGGATTCCTTCATTTTTCCTCGCACGAGCTTCACGAATGTCAAAGGAAGTCAAGTCAAGGCTTTGCTGCCTCCACAAACAGAGCATCTGGCTCTCCTGGCTTTTTACTTCTAGTTAAGCTTAAGCTTCGTTTTTGGATGGTGTGTGTTTGTGTGTGGAAGAACAAAGTACAAAATGGAAAGTGAAAAAAATCACATGCAAATTGAAAGCGTTTTTTTATCTTTGACGGTCGTGCTGTCATCTCCCTTCCTTTTCAACTTGAACTGTTGGTGTGCGCGGTGCGGCTTAACAAGATTCAACAGCAAATATTTGTCAAAGAAAATTAGCTCATTGCATTTCAATTTTAAGTGAGGAGGATAACTCAACTCAAAGAGGTAGTCAAAAGGCGAATTGAGGAAAGTGCTCAAGAAGTCAACGCCAAAAATAAAACAAACATGATCCATTACATGTCCTAAGCAAATCGGTGTTCTTTAAACGCTTTTTTATGACGGTTTCAATTTATGCTCATAAAGGAAAGTAAAAATACACTGAGGTCTCAAAAGGAAAACTCCTTGAAAATCACGCTTTGCAAGCAAAAATGAGATAATAATAATGTTATTAAAAACTCCTACAACCAAAAGATCTTGGTCTTCTCTAAAAATATATTCATTTAACCAGAAACCAACCAACCGTTTTTCCCTTCTCTCTCTGTCCTCGCTTGCTAATCCAATTCGTAAAACTGTTAGCACTGAAATGAGGAGATCCACATCGAGCCATCATGTAAGAAATCATCATTGAAACACAAACATTTCTCAGAAATACCTTATTTATATCTTGTACGTAAATACTCCTTCAAATTCCAATAGCACAGAAGATGCACAGATCAGAAGATTGTAAAGCTGAATATAATATAAAGTGTTCATTTAGAAAATACACAAACAATCATCTCTCTTCAGCTTAGCTTTTAGCTTCACCTCTCTCATTCCATGTTCATCATCATAATCATCCTTTTTAGCAGATGCAGAAGAGGAGAAGAAGAGGAAAGCAATTTTTCGAGATGTGGCGATGGTCACACAGTCATGAAAAATGGATATGTAATAAGTATGTAATGTTCCAAGTTGTATTTACAATACAAAAATTTTACGACCTCAGCTTACGTCTCCTGTTAACATCGTTTATGAAGTGCTGACTCACACATTTGTGTTTTAATAGTTTGAGCATAAAAACAAAACAGTTTTCAATTCACCAAGAGAGCGAATGGGAGTGTGTGTTTGTGTGTGGAAATGAAGTCTTGACTTTGACTTGAATGTTGAACTCTCTCATCTCACAACTCACAATTGCAAATGATGATGACAGTAGAGGTTTAGCACGTAATGTAGGTATGCCGCTATACCTATATTATGTCATAAAAACTGAAATGTGATCCCAGCACGTGGTACTGTGGCATAAAGCCGACTACTGTTCTCTATTTATATCATTCCTTTAACTCAAACCCTTTTTTAAATGTGTTGGGAGGAGATGATGAAATGAGTCAAAAACAATTCTTCAAAAACTTATTCTTCTTCTTCCTTTTCCAGCGCCAGACAGGTGCTTATTCACTTCCCTTCTTGACGCGCTTCAAACTGAGGGTTTGAACAAGACAAAGCTTTGTTTGCAACGCCTGAATGAGTCAAATGTTTTTAAGAAAGAGTCATCAAAATTTATTACCGTTTGAGCAATGAAACAATGGAAAAACTGTGTAGTTAGTCAGAGTCAAAGTCACTTTTTGCAGAAGAAAGTGCGAAGAATAAAAAAGTCTTTGTCTTGTCGTCACGTCTATGTCGAGGTCTAGACTTGCGTGAAATGCTCTCCAGACAATTTTTTAAAGAGCATAAACAGTCACAGAAAAAAGAAGGAAACATTGTTTATTTATTGTCGCTCCCTGCTGAACGAATCAATTTCAGCTTTCATGCCACTAGTTTTGATTTCCAGCTCTTTGAGCTTGCTAAAAATGCCGTCAATCGTAATTATTTATGAGTACCCAACTCCACTTCAATTAGAGAAAGAGGTAGAAAATAGTAAAATAGCTCTTCTAATTCATGCATGTGCATATAAGTAACTGAGTATGCAATATAATCTACTCATGAATAACCCAAATTAACTCAAAAGCATATATTTACTTCTATATATCTATATATTGACTATTGACTTTCACTCAACTTAACTTTGACCTACACTCTACTCTCGCTGGACACTATAAGCTACTTTCACTTCATTAGTGATTAGATAGAAATGAAACCATGAAA